>JAOXYD010013905.1:0-15003 GCA_028565735.1 Pinacopodium congolense
ATTTAATTAAAATAGAAAATAAATTGTTGAACTAAGGTGGTTCTAATTATGTGTTTTGATGATGACAAAACATTATTCCTACTGATGTTTGAGTTTCAATATGTAATTAAGATATGTAAATGGGTGAAGTGTAAAAACATGTTTATAGAGCCAAAGGTAGAAGAGATCAAGCATTGGAGGTTAATCAAATGAAAAATATCAAGGGATGATCAAACTTGAAGATCAAGTTTAGAAAGAGTTTAGGAAAATGGTTTAAGGTGTAAATGTCCTAAACTTGATTCTTAATCAATGCTTGAAAAAAGCTCTCACATTTGCATGATCATATTTGCATATAGGCATATAGGACTTGAATTGTGGTTTTAGTGATTAACTTAATTTGATTATGGCCTCAGTATATTAGGAATTGAATTAGGTTGGCATATAGGTTAATTGTTAATTTCTTTATGCAACATGAATTGCTTTAATGTGCTTGATATGTTTAAGATTAATTGAATTGTTACTTGAAGATGTTTATATATGTATGAATTTTTTTGAACATCTTTGTGGAATGAATTTTGGTTTATGAAAGATTTCTGAAATGTTTGAAAATTTTTTCAAGTTGTTTAAACATGAAAGTTTTCATAATTAATGTAGTTGTTATGTTCTGAATGAATTGAATTGTTTTGATGATTCAGATAGCGTTGAATTATGTTTTAAAACTTTTTAAAGTCTTAATTAATGCTAGGAATTTTTTTAGAAAGTTTTGAAGTTGGTTTGGAGTAATTTTCATGTTTTCTGGACATAAAACGATGGGTAGTTTATCCTTAAATGGTGAGCTCAAGGGTCCTTTGTACTCCTTATTTCCAGCTTCCTCAATGGTGATCTATTCATCTGTTAACGACGCCATTGATAAACCTAGAGGGTGCTGTTGTGTGTCCAGACTCTAATGACTAGTTTTCTCTTTTGGGTTTTTGTCTTTCTTATAATGGTTATTTCTTACTTCTAACGACTCCAAACCTCTCCCAACACTATCATTATCATTGCTAAACAGTTTTAAAAAATTTAGAAACCCTAAAAACAACATTACAAAGATTAAATATTCATACATTCAAAGCTCTCTTTGTGTTTTGGACAACTTTCTTTCAATCATGATTTTGCTATTTTAAATCCATTTATTTTATAGTAAAATTTATGTTTTCAGTTAGTTTAGACATAGAAGAAGTTTAGAAAGCTTTCATTCAATTTTTTACGTGCTTAATTTGTTTGTTTCAAGATTTCTAAGGCTTTTATCCCAAAACAGTCTCTATTTTGGTTGAACTTCTATATTTTTCAATTTTGAGCTAGTAAAACCTTTTTATTACTTCAATATTATGATACACATTTTGCTTAAGGTCTCAAGAGTGCAACAAAGATTTTACTTTGATTTTTTTCAGCACTCATAATGTTTATTTGAGGTCTAAGAACAAAGAACACTTAAAACTGTCCAGTTTTTATACAATTTCAAAGTTCGCTTAGATTTTGAGTTTTAATCAATTTCTCAGTGTGAAAATTTGATGTTTTCAGTTTGCTTAAGGTTCTAAAAGGGTTATGGTATTTTTTTTTCAATTTGTAAGTGATTATATTATTTATTTAAGCTTCATCCTTGCAAGTTGCTCAAAGCTATCCAAGTTTGATCAATCTAGCTTTTCTCTTGATTTAGATCATCTATTTGATGTGATAAAATTGTGTTTATTACTGTGATTAGTTGCTAACATATAGGTTGAGGTTACAATAGATTTTTTGCATTTATTTTGCATCATTTGATTTATTAGAATCGTTTGTTTATAGGCTAGGACATTAATATTACAGAAATTGGACAACTAATACTCATATAGGTTCAATCTAGATTTTGTAGGCAATAAACACGTTTTTGTTTAATCAATCTGATTGCTTATGGCCTATTAATGTGTTAGAAGGTTTGTTATAATTTTTGGTTGCCTCCAGAATTTTCAGAATTGTTTTTATTGCTTGAGATTTAAAGAAACACCATAGAATGTATGCTTTAGTAACAAAATTGGGGGATTAACTTTGTATTAATTGTAATTGTGGTATAGGCTGCTCTTTACCTTGAAAATAGATTTGTTAGGTTTCTCTTAACCTAGGATAAAAAAGATTTGAATTAAGTTAATCCTTGAATGTGAATTGGATTGGATTAGGCCTTAATTGTGCATTGACATTCCATATTGAATTTGTTGCATTTGAGCCCTTATCTTATGTTGATTTTGATCAAGGATGTCATAAGCTATATAAGCTTGTTTCAAAGCTCAAGGGAACTTTGATTAGGTGCTATCCTTGTAGAATAAAAATCATAAACTTTTTTTATTGGAAAGGCTCCTCTTTTCCATAAAAAGATTGTGAAAAAGTAATCTTCACCCCATTTGTGAAAAGTAAGATTGATAGGTTACTCTTGAACTAGAACAAGATTGGAAAAGGTTCCTCTTAGCCTGAAATCAAGATTATTGCAAAGATTCCTCTTGGTATTGAATCAAGATTATTGTAAAGGTTCCTCTTGGCCTTTAACCAAGATTTTTTTTAGTGAATTTCCAATAAGTAGTTGGAGAGAGGACGTAGTCTATCTTTAGGGTAGGCGAACCTCTATAATTCTTGGTGTTCTTTCTCTTCCCTGTCTCTTTTATATTTTTGCCTTGTGTTTGTTTTTATCATTCCTTGAATTTGTTTAATATTGGCATAAAGTTTGGATTTCCATTTAGGTTGAATTTTTGTTAGAGATTACATTTTATTAAAATAGGCCTAAGGTGTTTAAATCATTTTAATTCTATAAAAAAAAATTTAAACACCCAATTTAACCCCCCCTCTTGGGTGTCATAGGGCTTACACATACTAAAATTGACAATAATATAAACTTAAATTAGTCAAATTCCAAACAAAAATATGTATAAATCATAAAGATATCAAGATAACAATGGTTGGAAAATAAGGATTTAACATTAAAATAATAAAAACAAAAGGTTTAACAAGCATCTAACATAACCTAAATGAAATATATGATAAAATAAAATGAAAAAATAAAAAGATAGTAAGAACAACACAAATAAACTAGAGCTCAACACCTAAACAACTAAACTAAGGTCTAGACATGAAACTAGAAGAAAAGAAATGAAAAAGAACTCTTAAACCTAAGAAAAGAAGAAGAAAAGGAGCTACCCATATGAGAGCCTTCAAGAATGACACTCCAATATTCTATTTATAGTACCTCATTTATGTCTTGGATGGCTCCTAGGGTTTTAGGTATGTTTTATGAGCAATTTGGTCAAGTTTTACCCTAAGAATCATAAAAAAAAAGTCGTTTTACAAATCCCGTTTAAGTTCCAGAATTTGACAACAATGCCCCTCTTCACTTTTCTCTGCTATAACTCCTTTTATACAACTCTAGTAAAAATAAAATTTGGTATATAGGCTCCTCACATGATGCGCTTGTATGCCACAAAATTTCAGAACAATTTGAGTTCTAAACGTGTACCTAATATAACACCAAAATCCATACTCAACTGAGTTTGTCTTGTTCTTTTCTTTGTCCACTTTTCATGGCTTGTCATATGGCATTGAAATTTGGTGTGAAACTTCATAATAGATGCTCTAAATCCTCAAATTGATTCCAAACCTCTTCCAGCACTAATATTTCTCCATTTTAACTCCAAACTTGGCCATTTCAACTTATACTTGCATTCAACAATCAAATTTGCATGTAAACTAAAAGGGGAACACAAATCAAGCACATCAACATTAAATAGGGATTAAATGACATTAAAACTCATATAAAAACATCATAAAATATATCCCTATCATACACTGATATACTTTTTCCTTATAATAAGTCTAATGCATACTTATAAAAATATTCCTTTCTCTAATTTAGAGACTTTGATTCCTAAGAAGTATTTTAAGCAACCAAGGTCTTTCATTTTGAATTTTTTAAATATATAATCCTGTAACACCTTCCTTGCATCTAGATTATTTCCCGTCACAATCATGTCTTCTATATGTATAATAAGAGTAGTAACTTTACCTTGCTCCCTTTTTAAAAATAAGATGTGATGTGAAATGGAAAACCCAGAATATCATCCAAATTCTAATACAAACTAATTTTAAATTTCAAATCCCAAGAAATTCATCAAAAAAGTCCAAAACATAAATCCAATCCATGAAGCATTAAGTGATACTTAAACTATCTTTAAAACGAATAAATCAGATTAAATAACAATATCCAAAGTCTCAACAAGTCATAACAAAATAGCAAAACCAACTCACGCTGGCCCAACTACTCTCAGCAAAAGAATTCAAGCGATCTGAGGTCCTTGAATCATAATCAATCTCCTAAAAATAATCAACAGGCAAGGGGTGAGCTGCTATCTCTATAAGGATTTCGTTCTTACCCTTATAAAGTATTATAGTAATTGTTAGGATATTTCTATATATATATATATATTTGTATAAGCTCATAGACGTAACCATAATAATAAACCACTAATACAAGATAAATGTAACATCATAGTGTGCAAATATGTTATTCCACTTCTTAATTCTAGCAAAAAAAATTTATTTCATTTATTAGGGCCCCATTTAACTTAGTAAGCTATATTCAATAGTCTGCTAACTCAATCATATCTTAAATCTTAATCTCCATATGTATAAATAAAATATACATATACATTTAAATAAACATATATATATGGCACAAAGTATCTCTCACTCATATATACTGATACCCGGCACCACTCTAGAATCTAGTCAATGACACAGATTACTCTCAGGACTCAGGATATTCTGGTGAAACTTTGGCACCTAGCCATGGGCACAGTACATCATTTGGACTCATAATGCCCTAGTACATACTCTACATATAGGTACCTAGCCCTATTCCAGTCTCAGATCACATCAATAATCATCAATCAAGGATCATTGAACATATTCGACCTAGGTAAGTCATTTCTCTTATTCTTATTCTCAATATGTCAATCAATCTAATAATCAATCCATTTCACTAATTATCTCTTTCATTAATCTGAGCCACTAATAATATCCATCTCATATCTATTAATCTAAAATGTTCATGCTCATGAAGCACTTTTATAAAAGAACTAACATCGACTAATTACATTCAGTCAAATCATATAGCACAATTCAACATTCTCACTTAATCAAATAACCATAACAAAATTTTCCCAACTTAATAACAAGGAGGAATACTTAGTCTAATAATCAATCAATTAGTCAAACTATGATTTATTCACATTTAACCAGTGTTTTCTCAAATTTCATACTTTTAGAAAAATACTAAGTCAAATCAAATTTAACAATGAACTCATATACATTAATCAATTAATTATAGGAAATTCCAATATTAATTTAATCCACATAATATTCAATTATAAAATTTTGCATCAATGAATTGCTGTAAGGGTGACATAGAAATCATTACTTGATTTCCTGAAGTCCAACTTCTTTAAATCAGGCCCCAACGCTCCATTACTGATCAATAGAACCTACATATACATCAAAAGCGTATTAGGTCCAATTGTATTTAGGAATTACTCTATTAAAGTCTAAAATTAACTTAAGAGCCTAATTTTCCTAAATTAAATTCCTAAGACTCAAATGTTACAATTTGGTCTAACTAGATTATAAGGGTAACATCAAAGGCCCAAAATACATTCTAAAAGTCCAAAAGTCTTTCAACCACTTAAAAATCACCACAAAACCACTCATTATACAAAATACCCATTCTTCCCTCCTAATCATCTAGAATTCCAAAAATAACCCTAAAATCCTCAAATCCCAAAACTACCCTCCACACATCTCTGAAATCCCTAAACTTCCCTTGATTAAACTTTTACTAAATTTCCTTAACTTAAATATGAAAATCCAGAAATGTCCTTAAGACTTCCGTTCTATAAGAAATACCCCAAATCCCTAAATTCCTAAAATTCTATTCTAATTCCCACAACTTTCATTATCTTCTTCATTCCTTCATTAACTTCTTCTTCTCTATTCAACCATCATCATCTTCGACGACTTGCCTACCTCCTTTCCCTTCTTCTTCACTTATGTTCTTCTCCTCTACCCTCGATTCTTCTTCTTTCAACTTCTTCTTCTTCTTTTCATCCCAACAATAGCGCATTGCTCTTTATCCATCCTCGGGCAAGCTCTAGGGCAACTGTTTCAGCTTCCCTATGCCACTATACTCTTCACTCTTCTCTTAAATCCTCCAACGTAACTTACCTAACAAACCTATGCTTAGGATTGCTAACTATCCCTTCTATGATTCCCCTATCTTTCTCTCTACTCTTGTTGAACTTCTTAGAAGTCTCAGACTCACTAAGCTTCTCTCCTGTAACACTCATAATAAATGAAACCCACTTCTAAAAGCACTATTCATATAAACAAGTCAAATGGATAGGAAAAGGAGCAACAATAGTTAGAGAAAGGAGCTCACTCCTAAAATCTAGCGAATGCTTGACTAAAGTTTAATCTATAGCTCTTGCACTCAAAACAAATTATTAGCTCTCCCTTTCTACCTTTAGATTCACATCAAACCCAAAATAAAATTGATTGGTTCGAAAACTCACTAAGGTCACATTGGCCCAACTTCGGTGAATAGTTTCTAGAAATTTCTTGTTCCTTTTCACTCCCCTCACAAAAACCATATTTAGTAGCTATGAAAACAATCTAAAATCTTCAAAGATTTAAAATCTGAAACAAATATTCCTTCCCAATAGAACTGAAATGAATTCTAGTTATGGAATAACTCCTGAACTCTCTTAAATTTTCTATTTCTATTTTTTTATTTTGTAAAAGGTTAGGTCGAGGTATTTGTATTGGATTGGCTCCAACCAAGTCCTAAAACTATACGGACTTTACATGAATTGCTTTGATGATATCTAAAATTTCTCATAAACTTTCTAAACCTTTCAAACCATGATTTTGGAGATTATTTCAATCCATATAATGATTCCTTCAATCTACAAACCTTTCCATTATGCCTTGTTGATCTTATACATCCTAATGGAAGCTCCATATATTCTCTTTTGATAATTCTCCACATTAAAAAAAACTTTTTACATCGAATTGCTATAACGACCAATCTGAATTTGTAGCTAGGGGCAATAATATGACATTATTAATTTTAGCCATTAGAGAAAATATCTCTATATAATTATTCCCATAAGTCTAGGTGCATCCATTCATTACCAATATGGCTTTATACCTTACAATTATGCCATTTTTCTTATACTTTGTAGTGTAAACTCACCAATATCTCATTGCCCTCTTCCGATTAGACAGTTCACAAGATCTTGAGTTTCATTATTTTACAAGGTTTTCATTTTTCATTTATTTCATCCCTCCATTTTAGATTTATAACGCTTCATGGACATTATGAGAAATAGCTACATTAGACAATTAATTAACAAATGACTGACTTAACTATAACAAGTTATGATATGGCATATAATGACTCATGAGGTATTTAATTTTGCTTAAACTTTCAATTTCATATGTTGGTTTGGGAATACTTCTACCGAGATGTTATGGTAAGAATTTTTTAATTGGTTCAAGTTTTAAAGTAGGATCATCCTTAGTATAAGATTGGAGTGGTATATAAATTTAGAACTCGATTTCCTTTATAGTTGATGGACTTACAATTCTTGACTTAATCATCCTTCAGTTCTCCAAGTGGTTAGTTACAACATTATCAAGAACTTAATACTTCCCTTGAAATTGATAGTCTAAAGTATGAATTTCTTTCTAAGACTCCCTTTAAAGTTTAGAGTCGAAAAAAAATATATATTAAGCCTTTATAAAGCATAAGGTCCATGGTTATGTACATATGTTAGGTTAGAGGATGATAACACCTATACCCCTTTTTATTTTTATATCATATCTAAGAAATACATACTATAAAGCTCGTGGGATCAGCTTGTAGCATCAATGTTTACGGATATGTACAAATAGTACACATCCAAAAACATAAGGAGATAGCTTTGATGTTAATGGGGCGAAAACAATAATATGTAGAGTTTGGAGTGGTGATTGAAATTCAAAGGACTGTGAGGGTATTAGATTTATTAAATATGCTATAGAAGAAATTGCTTCTCCCAAGTATATTAATGGCATATAAACTTGAATCATTGAAGCCCAAAAAACTTTAAAATTATCGATTCTTTCTCTCACCCATCCCATTTTGTTGAGGTATATCAATGCATGTAGTTTTATTAAGAATTTATGTGCTTCTAAATAATGATTCAATTAAGAGTTTTGATATTCTCCACCATTATCACTATAAAAACCTTGAATTCTTTCTTTGTATTGAGTTTTAATAAGGTTGTGAAATTTCTAACATAATTAAGTCATCTCACTTTTAGACTTCATTAAACATATCCAAAATATTATGGTACAATCAACAATAAAGGTAACAAACTAATGAGATCCACCTATTGTTGGCCTTTTATATTGACCACAAACATCATAATGAACAATCATGAAAGTTGAAGGAATTTTATTTAAACTTGAAGAATATAGAGTTTAACAATTATTCACAAGTTTACAAAGAGCACATTGGAAAGTAAAGACATCATACCAGAAGCAGGTATGCCCTAATTATTGGTGTTGCAACTATATTTTGCTATATTATTCTCCCTTTAAGAATCTTCCATGGCCAAAAATTGAGTGAACTTATTAGTCCCTTCAGATTATAAGTCTAAGTAATATAAGTTCTCATGCTTAATACCACAACTAATCATCTTCCTTTTTTAGACGTCCTTAAACAAACAAAAGTTAGACCAAAAAAAATAACAACAGTACATGATAAGGTTATTTTTATTTGAGAAACAAAAAAAAAGATTATAATTTAAGGACAGAATAACTAAGATAGAATCTAAATTCAAAGCAATATTAAGGGCTATAGATCCCTCTCCTATAATTATACTATCATCCATAGATGATTTTAAGAGGATAGTGTGAACTTTTTGACTTAGCCAAAATCAAATGTCATATGATTTGAATCATCAAAACCAATTATCCATGTAATATTACAAACAAGTTCAAAATAGGTAGATTTTTCACAATAGGTACAGTAATATGTAGATTTTTCAACATCACGAGCTTTCTTTGATTTCTAGTGAGCTACCTTAGTTAAAACTTCAAAATGCTTAGACTCTCCTTTTAATGTCTCATGTTGTATTGCCTCTCACCTGATAATAGCATACAATTCTTCTAGATTCAAAATTAATTCCTTCTAGAAGATTTTTCTACGAACTTATTCAAAATAATCATCTAATCCTGTAAGAAATATATGTACCGTTAGTCCTTTAATATCTTTTTTATACGTCATTACATCATTAGGATGCTTCATGACCACTTTATTACAATGATCCACTTCCTAGAAAATATCAATTAGCTCTCTATAATATTAAAAGAGAGTTCTGCCATTTTTTGTAATAGTGAATGCTCTCTGGTTTAAGCCAAATAGTTGCAATTTGTCACTTATATCATATAAGGCTTTCGATAAGGTAGTCCAAATTTCATAGAAAGTAGGTAGGCATAAGTAGCATTTCATGATCTCTCACCACAAACATCAACAACCACTTTTTCAGCTTTTAATTTTCATCATACTATTGCTCATACTCATCTTCTAATTTTATTGGTGGTTTTGCTTTACCACAAATATGGGAGAGTTTCTCCCTTTTGGCAATATGCATCTCTATTAGATGTAACCAAATATTGTATTTTTATTCAATAAGGATAATTCTAGCATATAATGCACCTTTTAATTTAATGACCAGATGTATTGATTTTGATCATGAACATTCAACAACATTTCTATTCATGTTTTTGTATGCCAAGTAAAATTATGATGAATCTAACACCAAATTGAAAAATATGAAAGAAATGTTGAAATATTGAGAGAAACACTTGTATTTATGGATAATTTTTCATATAAGGAGAAGGTACAATATATACAACACAAGGAAATTTTCAAAATAATAGATAATATATACTAATTAATCCTAATGAATGGCTAGCATTGGTTGTCATTAAATAATGAATCAAAGACTATACAGTCATAGAATATAACAATAATGGAGAAAATAATTCAACAATGACCGTCACACAAAATGCTTACTTCATATTTTCTCTTATCCAATTAGTAATAATAATTAAAGACACAAATTTTGAATCAAATATTAATCGATAATAATGGAAGATCTTCCTTTTGTATGTGTGTACGTTCATGTATGTGTATGTGTATGTGAATGCCTCTTATGGCCCAAAACGAGGTGTATCTTGTACTACGTTTATATAAGTAACAAGTGGAGACTAATTATATCTTTTATGGTAGTTCCATTTTAAAACTTCCCAAACAAATTATTTAAGGACTTAAAATTTTAAGTTAAGATTTACCATAAATGTATATATATATATGTATATCTTTATTTATTTAAGCCTATATAACTTGTAGAATGAAAGATGGAATGGATAAGCAAAGAGAACAATTGAGTTATTATACAAATAAACATTCTTAATTAACATCCAAAAAAATTTTTTTGAAGAGCAGGTTTGACATCATTTTATATTTTTTCCCTAAATTTTGACATTGGTTTTACAATTTAGGTTTTCATTTTTCATTAAAAATGGAAACATACTTGTTAACTTGTATAAATACTTAAAATATGTAATTATTAACCTTTTATTATTTTATATTTAATGTTAGATATGAAAAATAATAATCACTAATTTGTAAGTAATAAAGAATGATAAATAAGTATTGATATGAATATATATTTAGCAAATAAATCACCAATACTTGTAATAACTTATTAATATCAATAATAAATATACAATATTTAAAAATTAATCAGTGTTTATCTATATCATTGATAAAAAACGTAATTTTTAACTATTATTAATACTTGAAAATATGTATTTTATTTTTTTATCTTGAATATTAAATATGAAGAATAATAATTACCAATTGTAAATAATTCAAAGTAATAATTAAGTATAATAACTACCAATTATAAATAACTCAAAGTAATAATAATAATATATCTCATTTAGTAAATAAACCACTAATATATATCATTTACTATCAATAGGATCTGTCTTTTAAAAAGGATTTGGAGACTATTCACAGATAAACTCTCCTTTTGGGTTCAATGAAGACATGCATACTTCATTAAGGATAGGAGCTTTGGGGAGATGCACAAAAATTCAAGCTCATCATGAAGAATGCAACAAACGCTCAAGATAAGAGATAAAATAATGATAGTTACAATAAACAAAATTGTCAATAGTGAGAACATCTTTAAATTCTTTGACCATTGGTCAAAATCTAGTCCTTTAGATGCTATATCTAAACTTACAACCTTAAGTCACAAATTTTCTTTAAGGGCTAATGTGAAAATGTTCATGCCCAAGGTGAACTATGTTAGTTTGGTATGGTATAAGTATAGTCTTCCAAATGCCTCACTTACCCTTTGCTTAGCCATTAAAAATAAACTCAACATATTTGACAACCTGACATACAAATTTTTTTAAGCTGAGAATAAATCCATAAACCATCTATTTTCAAATATTCCTTCATAATTCAACTTTAGAAAGTTCTTTTACAACTTTACAGTCTCAACTATAGGGTCCAAGAATGGAATGAAATAATAGCAGTGGCTTCCTCCTTGGACCATTTGCCTAAGAAAAATCAGACGATCTTCTAATCTTCAAAATGGGTTTAAGCTCATGCATTTATACTATACGCTAAGAAAGGAATAATAGAATCTTTAGAAATGTTGGCCTAAATTACGATCTATTCATATAAAATACTTACTCCATCAATATTAGATAATTGTTGATACTACATCAAGATGATCTTATCTACTCCAACAATCTGATATCTAGATGGAAGTTGACTTAACATTTAAGTTGTCAATTTACTCAAGTCATTGACAATGGAAATGTAGAATGCATAATATTTTGGTAATCCTTTACAGACTTATGCAATCATCTCTGTAGGGTGAAATTAGTAATGGCAAATTACCACTCATCCTTAACTACAAGATAGCCGAGAATTGAGGAAGTCAATAGCACAACTATCACAAGGAGGCCCTTTTTAAATATACGGGGATAGCTTTAATTGCTCAAGTAGTAATGAGTGGAATGGTTACATAAACCAATTACTAGATTCCTTGCATGTAATGGTTAGAATTATGTGTCTATAAACTAGGCCTTACGTTGCAAATTTCTCTTTGTAACTCCTTGAAAAGCAGACTCATCTAATTAATTCATTTATTTCAATTTTCAAAAAAACTGTAATGAATTGTTAAGGGTTAACCATATTTGTAGTCCTAATCCTTTTATCATTTTCTCAATTGAGTCCTATACCTTTGAAACTTTCTATTAAAGTCCTATACTTATGCCAATTACTCAAAGGCAGTCCTTATAGGACTTAATTGGAAAATTTCGAAAAAGGTTTAGGATTTAATTGGAAAATTATGGAAGGTTTAGGAATACAAGTGTTTGGAATAACCTTATTTGTAGTCCTAAACGTTTCACAATATTTCCAATTAAATCCTAAACCTTTCACAATTTTATCCATTAAGACCTATAAGGACTATCTTTGATTAATTCGCATAGGTATAAGACTTCAATGAGAAGTTTTAAAGGTATAAAACTCAATTAAGAAAATCATTAAAGGTTTAGGACTACAAATATAGTTATCCCAAATTATTAATATCAGTAAAAATAAATAATAATTAAATTTTATTAGTATTTATTTGAATCATTGCTTATATATCAGTTTTCATATTTTAAACGTAATAAGAAAAAATTAATATCAATATTGTAAATAATCATTAATCATAAATAATTATTTAATAAGAGTATTAATAATAACTAGAGAATATACTTTAATAATTACTACTTTAGTAATCTAAATTAGTGCTATTTAGATTACAATTACTTATATTTTTTAAATCATTTTACTAGCATATTTCTAATAATCAAATAACAAATTAAAATAAGACAAAAATATAAAAGCCATTGAGAAAGGTCTTTTATATTTTCTTTTTTTCGATTTTGATGGCAAAATGATGCTATAGTGCTTTAGAGACATACTTAAGGCAAAAGGTATATTTCGGTCTTTAAAGTTTATACTAATTTAAACTTCGATCTTAATCTTTGCTTTTGCTAAAAAATGATTCTCATATTTTTCAAACCATACTATTTGAGTCTCAAACTAACAAAACCTCAAACTTTTATTAAGGTTTCATCTAGGTGATATTGATGTGACTTTTTCTTGTTAGTTTAGCAACCACTAATATCATGTCAATATCTTAAATGAAACTTTCACTGTCTATGAACTCTTTATTTTTTATTATTATATAATTTGAAACCTAGGTCTTTAAAATCAGTCCCTCTAAGTTTCCTTCCTGGTCCAACATGACATGAAAAAATATACATGTGGGTTTGCAAGGAAAGGCATGAAAATACATTAGGTAAGATGCGACTAAAGGGTTATATGATTAGACACTATTACTAAGGGAAACACGCTTTTCCTTTCAATGTCGATAAAAGTTTTATCTGCTCTCGTAAGATGTAAAAAAAACATTATTAAGGTTTATCTAATTCTAAACGTGTTTAAGGTATAGAAATTGTCTAATCACCTAACCTTATTCGTCTTAATGAGAAAGAAAACAAAACCATAGGTAGAGCTTAGTGGAAGAGACATTAATTTCATAATTCCTCTTAAATAGAACTATTTAGTTTTTGAATAACCTTCCAAACACATTATCTGAGCTTGAATGCCCCAAAATTATAATTAACACTAATGGAAGTTGCATCCAAGAATATTTCTTAATATTACTAGTATGAATCTCTCCACTCAACCATTTATCCTTAGCAACCGAGGAAGTATTTACCTTATTATTAAACTAAGGTAGGTTCCATTTTTTATTTGATGACGATAAAGCCATCATTCTACTGATCTATTTTTTATGAAAGAAAGGTTTGAAGAGATATGTTTTAGAGTCTTGGAGCTTAGAAGGAGCTTATAACGAATAAGTGGAAAAGACTCAAAGTTGAAGATCAAAATAGTAATTTGAATAGTTTTTATATTGTAATTTTTTATATAGTCTTACTTAATCTTCACATAGTGTTTTCGAAGGGCTCAAATCATGCATGTTTAATCATGATTAGTATTTATGCATATGAGTTGTATAATCACAAGGAATTGTGGGAGGAGTAGTTTTAAAATTATCCTTTAGATACATAAAAATGATTTTGGAGAGGATTATAATGAATGTATATGCTAAGGATGTAAGGCCCCAAAACATACCCTAGTTGAAATGATACATGATTATGAAAGTGTATGTGATTTGGTATTAATGGCCTATAGTTAGTCAATTGGAATTAATTGATATCATTCAAGTGACAAGTTAAGTTGATACATGGAAATTAGAATGACTAAGCCTATGGCTTGTTCCTTAATATGCATATAGAAAAAGTTAGAACTAAGTTTTGAGGTCTTCTAGACAATTTTTTCCCTTTGTATGTCATTTATATAGAATAAACAAACAGACCATTTGAAGTTCTAAATCATGAGATATGAACAAATGATCACAAGTTGCTCCAAAGCAGGGGCAACATTAAGTCACCTTTTTCAACCTTAATTTAGAAGGTTCTAGAGCCCGAATTAAATCAAATTCTCTTCTAGAGATATTTAGCCCTATGTATTAGGTTTTATATGAAACTAGAATCACACAATATGGGGGTTCGCAGGCTTATTTATGGCTCAAATAACATGACTGATTCGAATCAACCCTGGACAGAATTCCACTACGCAATACTCTCTTGTCATATTCAACCAATCCTAGCCAAAATAACACCAAAGCAACCTCCTAGAAAAAACTATTAAAGTGTTGCAAATGGAAGCTTAAATGGTGGGCAACTGGACTGCATACCTTGTTGTTCAGTGTC
>JAOXYD010013915.1:0-15002 GCA_028565735.1 Pinacopodium congolense
TATTACTTTTGCGATAGGTGCACTTGCCTTATAAGTCCGTTGGTTTTAAAAGCAAAAATCATTTCAAACAACCATCAATTTTAAAGTCACCTAACCAACGCAACAGATTTCAAATGATAAAATTTAACAAAATCCATCCCTGTAAAATACCCTCACTATTGAACTATTATTTGTTCTCAAGCAATAAGTCAAACATTGTACTTAAACAATCTCAACCTAAAATCAAGCATTAATTGAGTAAAAAAAAACCAAATTAATGCCTTTAATCTGGTTTATAATTCTCAACTTTATCATAACAAAACTTAGTTCATCACATGTAAACAAACAAAGTTAGTAAGAAGAAACCCTATATGCGTAATGCCAAATGCCCAAACCATTTTGCATAATTAATCACATGAATACGGTAAAGGATGCTTAAAATACACAAAAACAACTAAAATAAAACAAAATGTGATGTTTGAGAAATGTATATTTGAAAGGTCATCTAATTTTTTGACGCGAAGGTGAACATTCTTTCTCGAACAACCCTGGTTATTAGATTAGATCACCATCTCAAATGACTACTAGCAATACTTATAAATTCAACCTTGGAAAATTGGCTTAAAGCCAGCGAAAGGAGCATTGCCCAATACATAACAACATTTAAACAATGATGCTTTTTATTTAAAATCAACAACAAAAACATTTTTTTAGTTAAAAAACGCAAAAACTAAGATTATTTTCTCCTTCTTCTTCTTCTTCTTCTTTTTCTCTTTTCTTCCTTTTTCCTTTTTTTAGTTTTCCTTTTTCTATTTTTTTAGTCTTCCAGATTGATATGATAAGCTGTACAAAATGTACTTGAACATCAAATATCAAACAAATGGATCACAGAAAGATGGAAGCACTCAGTAGAAAAAGAAAAACGAAAAAATTGAGGGTTAGAAATCATTCTAGAATCAATCATTATTCACTAGATTAAAAGCATCAATTATCTTCAAATATCATAATTAACTATCAACTAAAGATCAAGTTCATTTGAAGTTAACATATTCAAATGATAACCACCATATTCGTAACAGTTCAATTGTGAAAAAATTACCCCACTACTATACTTAAATGAGATATTGTCCCCAGAGTCTTAAAAACAATGAAAACACATGCATAAGAGGGTGAGAACAGAAGTACTCCCTTGGATCGAAGAGGAAAAATCAACCTTAAGAATAAATATTGCAACTTACTTGTTGAAGAAGAATGTAGCTCAACTTCCACCTAAAAATAAAACACATAAAAACAAATGAAGCACACAAATCTAACCAACGAAATGATATTTATAAGAGAGAAAAACTAAAACTAAAAGGACACAGATGGGGTTCATCCCATCAACAACTTATTTAATGTCATAAGCTTGACCTGGGCATGTGCAACATCATCCATTATGAAAGAGATACTTGAGCCCAACAGAAAGCATGCTTATTCTAAGAAATGAGTCTTGAGCAACTTCATTTAAAATAGGCTTAAATAAGTAAGATGTCAAATTTCATCAACGAGGTGGAACTGCATTGCTTCTCCATCATACTCTAAGGTCTGTTCCCTTCTATTAGCATCCCCTTTACCCTAAGATGACCTCTTTAGGTGATTAAGTGATACGTCTCGAGTCACTACATCCTACTAGTTAGTCTCTAACTTCGACTTGTTTACTCACAACCTTTTCAAGTAATTGATCGTATCTAACTCCTCTCCCTCCTGCTTCTCTTACTCGCTCTTCTTCTCTTCTACTTCATTCTTCTCCTTTTCTTGTTCTTCTTCCTCCTTCAACCTTCTAGGAAAAGGAACATAAATGTGGTTAGCAATACCAAATGAAGAACTACTTAAGTTGGGACGTGTTTCATTCTCCTTCTTTTCTAAGATCACCTCCTTTTCTTCGATGAGTTCCTATTGCTCTTATGGTTCTCCACCCTCTTGTGAAATCGTATATGTCATATCCCTATGGTCTTCCTCTGGTTGGCTTGAAATGATTAAAGAGACTTGATCTTCTAGGTTCACTACAACTATTGCCAATTGGCTCACATGGTTCCAAGTCCTTCAAGCCACTCCTCATTTCCTATTGAAACTGAGGAGTGATTATATCCAAGCTCTCGATGATCACCTGTAATGGCATCTCATCAACTTATGGTGATGATGTTGGAGGTAGATTCATGGACTTACAATATGGCGGACTTTGATAATATGGTGTCGTAAAACTGAATCATGTTGCTGTTTCTCACATGAGAAGTAACGATGATCCTCCCACTTTGAAAGAAAGGACGTATATCCATAGAATGACTTGAAATTATAAAAAATCACATACCTTTATCTTTATGGTATCTATCACAACTTAAGAAAGTTAGGTTGTGAGATTTGTGAACTATTATTCCATCCTTAAGAGAGCAGAAACCTTAAAATAATCATTAATAAAACAATTAAAGTGAGAAGAATTAGAATAAAAAGAACGCTGAAAATAGACATTACATAAAAAGCTACGAAATATAAACCAATAGAAAAAGTATGTGACAAAAGATCAAAAAAAAAAAACAACAAAGAAATAGCAAGAACATAGTGCCAGCTCCCTAGCAATGGCACACAAATTTTGATAAGTCATCGTAAACTATCAAAGAATAATAAGTAACTAAACCTAACTATGTTGTAAGGTGAGCCAAGGTCAAATCCACAGGGAGCTAGGGGTACTACTATTTCTAATATTGTAAAGAAAAAAAATGAAAACCCTGAATGCAAATAAAACTAAAATAAGTAAATGCCATAAAATTAACAAAATGGACAAACACGAATCAAAAAACAATAAACAAACAATAGTGATAAAGAAATGGACCGAAGGTATTGTAGAGATTCTAGGACAACTATTAATCTATGAATTTGAATAAAAGGTGCACTAGCTAAGATGCTAGCCTATATGTTTGAACAATATCTCAAACCCTCAATTCCTCTAACTTAGGTAAATCTAACAAGCTTTAAAAATGCCCCTATCTTTACTATAACCTAGAATAAGCTCTTTATATTAATAGTGAAGACGCATTAGGTACTAAGGGACAACTAACTTAGGCCACTAACTCATAAGATCAGAAAATGTAAATTAACAATATGGGACCCTAGACTAGTTAGATAAGTATCCTAACAAATCCAACTAACCTATTGCTACTTTTGAAAATTTCCCAGGATAATTATATATCACGTGCTCAATTCTAACTTTCAAATTAGGAAATCACCTAAAGGGTGATTGAGCTTAAAGATAAAACCTAATTCATGAAATTTAACTAAAGCCTTCAACCAACATAATCTTAAAAACACCAAATCCATTTAAAGCAAATTCCATTCTCATAATTAATATTTCTTCATCCTTCTTATATCTTTAAGTCCTTAGCAAAGTAGCCACACATATTTACAATAACTAAAACAAAGACTAAAGAAACATAAACCATACTTATATAAATAAAATCAAGGTTGGAAAATTAAGAAATAAACATTCAATTCTCAAAATCATAAGGTTCATGTAAGAAAAGACAAAAACCACATCATAAACACAAATACAGTAAGGAAACATGAAGAAAAATAAAGGAAAGAATTTAAAAAACTAAGAGCAAGGTTAAACAGCTCCTACAAAAATATACTCAAAAGATTAAAAGTAAAAGAGGAATGAAATCTAACAATAATCCTATGAATAAAAAGAAAAAGATACAAACTAAGAAGAAAATAAAGGAAAATGGTAGAGTAGCTACTGAACGATGGTTCTCGCTTTGATCTGAGTTCTTTTTTCCTTTTATAAACCTCTTTAGGGTTACATATCAAAAGAAGTCATTTCATTCTTTATTATTATTATTATTATTTTGTATTGGCAAAACATTTGATAGATGATAGGGATGAATTTTATAGTATTTCTACACATATTACAATGCCATTTCATCCTTATTTTGTTATTTAAATGCTTAATTTGTATCCCTTCTATGTTTATAGGTAGATTTGACCTTAAAGCACAGATAAAAAATTAAAAAGTCATGTTTTGAGCAGAATTGGAGCCAAATTTGGAAGTAGAATTGGAGTAGAACCAAATTTAGGACCTATAACATCATTATATGAGGTTCCACACCAAATATGAAGGCCATATGTCTAGCCATGGAAACTTCATAAAGAAAAGATCAAGACAAGATCGTTTAACTCTTGATTTCGTACAGGTGATTTGTCAATGCATTAGGAGAACTTTTAGAGATCGAATTAATATGAAAAATTTTGGAGAGAAAGATCATCATGTGAGGAACCTGTAAGAAAAAATTCAAGTCAATTGGACATGCGTAGGGGAGTTATTATAGAAAAGGCAATCAGAGGTTCAAGCTCTCAAATTAAACAGCAACAAGGAGGGACATGTTGCAATACACTTAAAACAAATGCAAGGGACCTACATGCATGGTATTTAATCAAACAAAAGACCTAGAGGGGATAGGAAAAAAGGAATGTGGCAGCTAGAGAATAAAATAAGAAAAAAAGACACAAAACAAAAAGGAAATAATAGGTTTTGGTAAGTGAGGGGTGATGGCTACACACAAATAATAAGGAGAAAAAGGTGGAGTTTCGGCTGAACACATAAAAAACTCTTCTCTTGCCAAATTAGGATGTTTTTGTCTCCTTCCTCCAAGGCATAGGAGAGGTTGACAGTGGCTGTAAATAACTTAGAGACCAATTATCCATTGGTGTAGCCAAACATATGGAGTCTTCAACACTTTAGTCAACAATCTTAGCTTTGTGTCCTTCAATTCTTTGTTTTGCTTTTGTCTTGTTTTTTCTTAGAATTTACTGCTGTAAGTTTTGTATATAACCGTGAATAACATCTAGATTACATTCTCATGATTTTTCATTCACGTTGGAAGAATGTATAATGATTTAGACTTGGATTTGCTTTCTTTGTTTCATGGCTGAATGTGTTGTTTTGCTAAGGCTTAATCTTATGTGTTGTTTTCCTAAACCTTTTGACTATTCTATCATCCAATATTTCAATATTGTGTTTCTTTAGAATGTTAGTGATAATTTCAAATTTACTTTGATTATTTATTTAGTTCTTTAAGGTTTTTTTTCCATATAGTTTCAATTATCCATATGGTATTTGGTTCATCTATGTTTGGTAGTTAGTTTCTATGTATGTTTTTAAGTTTTAACTTATTTAAAATTTAGGTTTTATTTAATTTTTAAATCTATAATTTTTTTTAAATGTTAAATTACGTCTTAGATAATTAAGTTCTAGATAATTGCTTATTAGTTTTAGTAATTTAAGTTTCCATAAGATAAAGTGTTTAATTTGATTTCTTAGTTTAGTTATTAATTTTCTAGCTTTTGTTTTAAATAATTAAGTATGATTTATGTTCATTTAATCTTTTTTTTAGGTAGCTTAATCATGTGTGGCTAGTTCTTTTAAGGGTTTGGAGATATTAGAAGAATGAAAGGACGAAAATTGTTAGAATGATGTTAACTTTATGCTTAATTAGATGCTTGTTTGTCTAGGTTGGTTTGGAACTTGGGTCAAAGGTCATGTATTAGGAGTTATCTCTAAACTTGATCTCCCTTTAGATATTTTCTTAATTTCAAAAGCTAGAGTTGAGCGTTTTATATGTAATAGTCCACAGTAATTCCCTAAAGTAGGAATAGGCTAGTTGAATTTGTCAACATACTTAATCTACTAACCTAGGGTTCCTTACCATTAGGTTACACCTTCCGAGCTTATGAATAGGCAGCCTAAGTTAGTCGTTCCTTAATACCTAAAACGTCTTCACTATTAAATCTTGAGAGCTTGTTCTATGTTATATATGGGGATAGGTGCATTTCTAGAGCTTGTTAGATTTGTCTAATTTAGATGAACTAAGGGCTTGAGAGCTTATTCAAGCCTATAAGCTATCACCATGACTAGAGTACTTATCATTTACATTCTAGGATTAATGATCATCTCGACATCCTAAACATATCTCCGACCCACTTCTTTGCTATTGTTATTCATCTTTTCTAAATTTTCTTTGTCTGTTTGTCTATTTGTTCTTTTTCATCTTAGTTTATGTTACTTTCAACTATTCAGGTTGTTTTCTTTTCTTTTTCTTGCTACATTTGAAATAAAATTTACATCACGACATACTGTGGTTTGACCCTATCTCACCATTACTACATAGTTTGGGTAGTTAGGAATTTATTATTTCATAGCTTGCAACGAGCTCATCAAATTTTTGGCATCATTGCTAGGGAGTTAGCATGTGTTATTTGTTATATCTTACGTTGTCTTTCATTTTGTTTTTGTTATGTTTTTTTCATCTTTGATCTATGTTTGTTTATGTTTCATAGCTTTTTCAAGTAATGACTTATTTTCAGCATTCTTTTTATTATGATCCGTCTTGGATTAACTATTATAATGGTGATTTTGAGGTTGCTGCTCTCTTAAGGTTAGAACAACAGGTAACAAAGCTTACACCCTTAGTTGCTTAAGTAGCGCTAGATATCATCTAGACTAAGGTATGTGACTTTTTAACATTTTCAGGCAACTCAAGTGACATATGTCCTTTCTTGAATCATATAGCTTTAATGACCTACCATGCCATTTTTCCCTTTGCAAACCCCTTCAAGCATTTTGACCATGTTTGTTTTAGTATTAATCACCTTGCATTGAAACCCAAAAACCTTTTAACCTTACCCTATCACAAGTTAAATGAAGTACTAAGTAAGCAGTTTATGTTTATGATTTCGGGACTCTTGTTTTATACTTTATTCTAAGATGTTTTTTAGAGATACTTCTACTCGTGTAATTGTTGAGATGTTGTACTATTGTTTTCTCTTGTTTTTGGTGTTACTCAAGTAAAAAGAAAAAAGAAAATAAAGAAAAAAACAAAAAGAAAGAAATAAAGAAAGAAAAATCAAACAAAGTAGCATTGGTGAGTGATGAGTAGTTGTAATATGTTATATTCATTTGTTTATCTCAAGATTGATATTAGGTTATCCCTTTTACTTAGTACTTTATGAATACTTGTGAATAACCCCTTTGACCCTTGTTGCCATACCTTAACCTAAACCCCGTTACAACCAAGTAAAAGCCCTTTTTGATCCATGATGGCATGTAATCTATATGGTAGAGAATTGATGAATCCACAAGTTTATGGTAGTGTAATCTCTTAGAGGGAGTCTTGAGTGAAACACCAACCCTCACATACTTGAGTTATCTGAGTGAACACCGTGAGGAAAGTCCATCTTAGTTTTATATTTTCTTTTGATGAATGATTTCTTCATTTGACTTTCTTTATATGTCTTGATGAAAAGCAATTATGATATATGTAGTCGCTTGATACTTGAGTTTACCGAAGTTTAAATAATTCCATACACTTGATTTTATTTGAAAATGAATTGATAGAATTTCTTGGTTGACGTTAAATTGCTTGAGGACAAGCAATGGTTCAAGTATGAGGGTATTTGATAGGGTTGAACTATATGATATTCTTATATATATATATATATATATCAATATGAATTCAACTCTATTTTATTTCCTCAACTCTCATTTAGTGTTCATATTATGTTTTGATGCAGATTTAATTATTAGACACAAATTTATATAGAAACAAAGAAGATTAGAAGTAATGGAAGCAAAGAAAAGGAGGCTTGTAATGTTTTACATGTCTAATAATAAGCTCCAAAACGGCAACACCAATTAAGAAAAAATGGCAAGAGCTCATCAACGCATCTCACTCTTTTAATCACAAAACAACAACGTTTAAAGGGCTTTAAAAAGGAAAATTTTAGACAGGTGTCAAGGCTGGAATTTGTTTGGTAATTAATGGCATAAATCCCTAGTGTGGAAGCTTGGCAAGAGAGGATTGATGGCCGCTCACAAGAGGGGAAGAATAGAGGATAGAAATCTAGAGTTTTTCTAGACAAGGAGGAAGACGTCATCAACCAAAAGAGTTATGGGCGATTTTTGTCTTGTTCTCAATCATTAGGAATGAGCTTTCTTAAAGGAATTTAGGCATAGAAGAAGCCAAAAGCTTGGCTTCAAGAGATAACTCATCAATTGGACAAGAGCAAATGGCTTGGAGACCATTCAGCCAAGGGTGGATGCCGAATGCACAAGAGTGGAGAGGAGCTTTCACCTAAGTCAACAATTACGGCTCATGCATTGAATTCTTTCTTGTCTTTGTTTTCATTTTTTTAGTTTAGGTTCTTCATTTTACCGTAGCTTAATATTTTGTTTTCAATTTAATTATTTGACATCTATGTTGACTGAATGTTTGATAGTTTAGCTGAAGTTTTGTTATTCTTTTTTATAGCCGAATCTCATGTTTTTCTTGGTTGAATTTCATGCTTTAATTTTATATCCAGCCTTTATTTTCCTTATTTGAGCCTTGAGTTTATAATTTCATATTTATTTTGATTAACTATTAAGTTGTTTAAAGTTTTCTTTCATAGAGTTTCATTTATCCATAGAATGTTTGGTTCGTCTATGTTTAGTAGTTACATTCTATGCATGTTCTTAAGCTTTAATTCGTTAAAAGTTTAGTTTTTATTTAGTTTTTATAATTTGGAATTTTTATTTAAAGTGCTAAATTAAGGCTTAGTTAATTAAGTTCTAGATAATTGCCTATTACTTGAAGTAACTTAAGTTTCCATTAGGTAAGATGTTGAATTTTTACTTCTTTCATTAGTTTTAATTTTCCAGCTTTTATCTTACTTGTTTAAGCTTTAGATTTTAATATTTTTCATATTTTTTTTCATTAAAAAATCAGATTGGGGGGTGAAGTGCTATTCCAGGAAGTTTTGTTTATTCTTAGTGCTCTTAGTTCATTGATGCTTGGTAATTAAAAATTTATGCTTGCTTTTAGGTCTTAATTCAATTAATTTCAGTTTTTATTTATGTAATAGGTATTGGAATTTTTTATAAGAATATTAATTTGAGCTTTATTGAATTATTTTTTATTTGATTAATTAATATCATAGTTAACTTAAGTTTGTGTTAGTTTAAGTGTTCAATTGTGTTTTTCATTAAGTGTTTTAAATTTTCCACCTTTTTATTTATTTAGTTAAGTACGATTTATGTTCATTTAATCTCCTTTTTAGGTAGCTTAAACATGTGTGGCTAGTCTTCTTAGGGGCTTGGAGATATTAAAAGGATGAAAGAATGAAAATTGTGATAATGGAGTTTAATTTATGCTTAATTTGGTGCTTGTTTGTCTAGGTTGGTTTGGGACTTAGAAAAAATATCATGAATTATGAGTTATCTCTAGGGTTGATCACCCATTAGGTCTAAGGTTGAGCGTATGATATGTAATAGTCAATAACGATGCTTGAAAGTAGCAATAGGTTAGTTGAATTTGTTAGGATACTTAATCAACTAACCTAGGGCCTCATACCTTTAGTTTACACCTTACGAGCTTGTGAATAGGTAGCCTATCCTAGTCATGCCTTAGTACCTAAGGCGTCTTCATTATTAAATCTAGAGAGCTTGTTCTAGATTATAAATGGGGATAGGGGCATTTCTATAACTTGTTAAATTTGTGTAATTTAGAATAACTGAGGGCTTGAAAGCTTATTTGAGCCTATAGGCTAATAACATGACTAGAGTACCTCTTATTTAGATTCAAGGATCAATGATCATCCCAAAATCTTAAAGATATCTCTAACCCACTTTTTTGCTATTATTATTACTCTAGTCTAAATTTTCTTTGTGTTTGTCTCTTTGTTTATGTTCATTGCATCTTAGCTCATTTTGCTTTCATCTCTTCAGTGTGTTTTCTTTTCTTTTTCTTGCAACATCTAAAATAGAATTTGCATCCCAACTCTCTATGGTTCAACCTTGGTTCACCATTACTACATAGTTTGGGTAACTAGGAATTTATTATTTGATAGTTTGTGATGAGTTCATCAATTACCTCCACCTACTTTTGTAAGGTCAATTATAAGCTTTCTTAATCATATAGGATTATACGAGAGGTTTATTAAGGACTTTCCAAGATAATTAGACCTCTCACTAAGTTATTATAAAAGAATGTGACTTTTAATTTTAATGATGAGTGTTTACGATCATTCAATGTTTTGAAGGATAAATTGACTAACTCCCTTATCATGGTTGCACCCAATTGAGGGTTAGTTTTTGAGCTTATATGCAATGCTAATGACTATGTAATAGGAGTAGTGTTTGAACAACGTAGGAATAAACACTTATAGCCAATCTATTATGCAAGCAAAATGTTAATGGATGCACAAGAGAATTAAATTACTACTAAAAACAATTTGCTATTGTTTTTGTATTGAATAAATTTTGATCATATCTTATGAAAACCAAACTTATTGTATGCTTAGACCACTCAGCTCTCAATTACTTAGTAACCAAGAGTGATGCTAGACTAAGACTGATAAGATGGTTGTTTTTTCAAGAATTTAATTTGGATTTTAGAGACAAGAAGGGTGTAGAAAACCTAGCTACAAACCATCTTTCTGATCTTGAGAATGATCATTTAAAGAGTCTAAAGGAGGAGGACATAAATGACCATGCCTTGACGAGTGCCTTTACATTGTCATGAGTAGGTATGTGGATACATCTAGGTTTGTTGATTATACTAATTATTTAACAAGTCAGGTCTTACCATAAGGGATGACTTATTAGTAGAAAAAGAAAATTTTTATTGACTTAAAGCATTACCTATGGGAAATTTCATACATGTTTTGTGTGTGTGCACATCATATAATCAAGAGATGTCACCTACTAGAAAGCAAAAGAGGTCTTAAAGCACTGTCATCAAAAACTAGTCAGGGACACTATCATCCAAATAGTACAACCAATAAGGTTTTGGGTTAGATTTTTATTAGCCCACATTAATTAAAGATGTAAAAAGACATGTGGATACATTTGATAGTTATCAATAAGCAAATAATCTTTCTCATCATGATGAAATGTCTCAGACTAACATTAATGTTTGTAAAAAATTTTATGTCATGGGAATTGATTTTATGAGTCCATTTCTAGTGCCCTTTTGAAATAAATACAACTTAATAGTTGTAGATTATGTGTCTAAATGAGTGGAATTCCAAGCCTTACCTACTAATGATGCTAAAGTTCTTATGAAGTACCTTTGGAAGTTGTTTACTTGATTTAGGGCACTTAGAACCATTAGAAATGATAGGAGTACCCACTTTTGCAACCAACAGTTCAAAAAAGTGCTTAAAAGATTTAGTGTCACCCATAAAGTAGTAATTCGTTGTCACCCTTAAACCAGCGGACAGGTAGAAGTCATGAATAAGGAAATAAAAAGGATACTAGAGAAAACAATGAAGAGCTTTAGGCAAGATTGGTCTATTAAATTTTGTGGACCATTAGACTAACCTACAAAGCACCAATAGGTACCATTCCACATAGGATAGTTTATGTAAATCCTATAACTTACTAGTTGAGCTTGAACATAAAGCATATTGGGTTATTAAACTCATTAATTATCACTTAAAAAGTGCAGGTCACAAGTGCTTACTCCAATTGAACAAACTTAATAAATGACGTTAAGAAGCTTATGAGAAATCTAGGCTCTATAAGGAAAAACCAAAGAAATGGCACGATTAACACATTAAAAATGTGAAAGAATTCAAATTGGGAGATCAAGTCCTTTTCTTTAATTTAAGGCTTTGGCTATTCCCAAGTAAGCTCAAATCTTGATGGTCTAAACATTTTGTTATTAACAAAATTTTTCCCAATGGTGTTGCAGAGATTTCACATCCAAAGAAGGGAATTTTCAAGTTAGATGGACATCGCATTAAATTATACCATAGGGCAAGTTTGACACATGAGTAGTGGACATTTATACTCTTCATAACCCAGATGAGAAGTAAGCCTCCATGAGGTCATCAAGCTAACGACGTGAAACAAGCACTTGATAGGAGGCAACCCAATATATTTGCATTTATAGGACTTAGTTTTATGTTTTTTTTTTGTTATCCTGCTTGATCTAACTCTTTATGAAAAGCTTATTCTTTAGTTTTCATTTTCAAGGTTATATAAAAAAATTTAAACTTCAGTTTCCCTAAGATTTTAACCACATGGAATGGATCCTCAGCCATCAACCTCATGCCTACAACATAGACTTCATCACTTAGAGGAGTGTCATTCTCTTTTCCCTAACTTATTTTTTATGCACTTTAGTTGTTTTAGTCCTTAAAATTAGGGACAATTTGGTCTAAGTGTAGGGGGAAATTGAGTATGGTATGATTTATCATATATTAATACACGTGGTTTATTAAGAGTCTAATGGAAATGACTTGACTATCTTATCTTAAATAATGGAAATTGAGAGTCAATTATTAATTACGATGTTTTAATTTTATTAATTTTTTTAATTTGTGAGCATTGAATGGTATTGAATGATTCCTAACTCAAAATTGACCTAAATGTTTTCTTTTCTTCTTTGGGTTTTTTGTGAACTATATGTGATTATGGGCACCTTTTGTGTATAATGTCAAATTGCTATTATCGTTGCATATAGACTATTATGAGAATTTGGAATAGGTTGTGCTTGAGTGTGCTTTAGGCAGAAGTTTTGTAAAAATGTATCATCACGCTATATTAAGTATTTTGATTTAAGTTTTTTACTTTCTAAGAGGTGGAATAGAATAATATCTCACTCCCTATACAATACAGGAGCCAATATGGTTGAATATTTTATGTACTATAAACAACATACGTTAATCATTTATGATGATCTTTCTAAACAAGCAAAGGCTTATCAACAAATGCATTAATTGCCAAGTCATAAGGCTTATCCAGGAGATGTTTTTTATTTGCATTTACACCTTTTGGAAAGATTCATTAAATTAAGTATTCGTTACGGAGAACAAAGCAAAGAACCAGACTGAGACTGACAACCATTCCTTCAGTAGGGGATAATAAATTTGATTAGCTTTCTTTAACAGAGATGAAAAGCATCTAATTCGAATCTAAGATATTGAGAGATAAGATAATAGCTATGTAAAGTAGCCTTAGGCTGAGACATGACCTCTTCTCCTTATTTTCATTAGGTCACTCAAGGGCGACGGGCTATAGTTAGGCATATGCCCAAATAGGTCAGGAATAGAGGAGAAAGAGACTTGACTCACCCTTTATCCTTCAATCATTCAAAAGAAGCAATAGTAAAGAAAGCAAAAAGAGTGGAGAGAACAAGCTCTTTGGCAACAACAACTCGAGAAAACAATTCAATTTGTGAGGAACTAGTCACTTATTCAATTTATGAGGAACTGGCCACTTATTTCTATACGTCACCCTTTGACATTAATGAATGAAAAGTGTATACGTGCTTAAATAAAGTGAGCAAAAACTTTCACTCTACTAGCTTCATACTGATAAAAAAGTGGAGCTAGTAGCCATTTGCAATTGTGAGCTAACCAAATTGCTCACATCTACTAGCTTCACATCAAAAGGCTAGATGGCGTTATAAACAAGCCACAAAAGATAATCGAGTTAAGTAACCATGGGGTATTCATGAAAATTTTTTTTCCCTCCCTTCAAAAGACAAAGTGAACCCCAAAATTGCTCTAATTAAAAAGTTGAGTTATGCTTTGTGTTAATGATAATTTCCTTGAACAGGTTTGCATGATGATTTGTATGAAATTTTATAGATGTTTAATATTATGCATTGAAGGATGCCTAGTTACTAACAGTTCGATTATGCATATTCTAACAAAGTTTTTGTCATGAAAGAATTTTTATTTGTCAACTGATTCAAAAACATTTATTGATTTTTATTTGTGCTTATTTCATTCTTAAGTCTTAATTGATGTTGATTGAGTTGATGTTTAAGTCATTGCTTGAATACAAACAATAGCTAAAGTGTGAGAGTTTTTGATAGCTCCTAAATCATATACAGTTTAGGCATGATCTAGTGATTGCATTGTTAAGTTTTAAAGGAAAATCCAAATGATTCATGTGCATATTGAGTTAAATTCCTTCATTGAGATGTTGCTTATATTATTTATATTTTTGATCATATTTCAAAGAATTTTGAAGAGTAATTTGATACATATTTGGGATCACAAAAAAATGTAGAGTTAATTTAGGATGCAAAAACATCAAGTGATGGAGTTTCACACCAAATTTCAAGGTCAAAGGACAAGCGGAGAAGGAGTTATAGTGAAAAGACCAAAGAAAGGAAAAAGGTGGAAAACCAGTAAGAGGACCATAAGGGGAGTCCCACCGCATGGCTTACCTCGCGGAGTTAGTGTAGAGAGTGGCCATAGGGCTAGCCACACCTCATGGCTAGTTCTACCTCTACTCACCCTTTTAACCTAATTTTGATATCTTTTGAGGGACTTTTGCCTCTAGACCTCTCTAGTGGATTGCTAAGAGGAAACTACCAATTACTAAGTCGTCTCTCTAAGGGTTTACACACAATCTTGAAGGAGATGAAAGGATCTAAATACATTAATTTGAAGATCAAGGAGAGGATCACATCAATCATTAAGGAGTCAAGGATTTAAGACCTTTCATCATGAGCTCTTCTATTTCTTTCTTCTGTGTGATTATTTGTGTGATTCATATAATGTATAGCAATTAATCATTTAACATGATTTGGGTTTTTATGAACTCTAGAAGGTAGTATTCGATGTTATTCTTGATTTAACATTGGAATTTGATGGCTAGTTTCTATTAATGCAAATTCACTCCAATTAATTCCAAATTAATGTTTTCAAACCAACTCTGATGCCAAGTGCACCAGTCTCAAGTAATAAAGTGGAAGTAAGTTTAAGATCTAAGTATCGTTCCCACGGAAATACTTTGCTAAAATTGTAAGTTCTAAGGTAAATTTGGTCACAATTATCTAGAGAATCTCAATTGAATGCAAATATAAACAAGAATTAGCAAACAAACTCAAAACAGCTAAGTTATGCAGAATAACTTAGTTCGATAAAAATAAGTTGTCTTAATGGATAAAATTGGTTAGGAATTTGTTCTTCAATGACCTCAACAAATAAAAGATGAA
>JAOXYD010013926.1:0-15002 GCA_028565735.1 Pinacopodium congolense
AATTTATTGACCAAAGATATGCCTTTTGATTTTGATAATAATTGCTTACTTGCTTTTAATATGTTGAAAAAAGGCACTCACCTCTACATCCATTTTGATATCACTGGATTGGTCTTTTCCATTTGAAATTATGTATGATGTGTTTATTGCAAAATAAACTATTAGTTTTACACTTAAAACCGCAAGAGTACAGGTCGTAAATTATAGTAAAGAACAGTTATCTATCCCACAAGGATTGAGTTTAGTCAACACTTAACTTAGGTTCTACTTTTTTTAAGAAATAAATTTAGATATTAATAAACTAAAAATAAAATAAAATAATTTAAAATAACAATAATAGCCAATTGAGACAACATGCAAGAATTTGATAACCCAAAGTTTAAGATTAGGAGTCGTTCTATCACTATTTTGCTTCCCTCTTCACGTAATGATCCAATTTCACTCGACCTAAGACTTTCTAATGCTTAATTACCCTCTCTCAAGGTGCAATTAAATGTCCCTAGCCAAATAAATTATGATTATTCATGGTATCTCTAACCTTACTAACTTTTCCTAACCATTCAACTAGATAGTAAGCAATCTTATAGGTAATTTTCAACAAATAGTCAAGATCTTTCTTCAATTACTTACAAAAACCTGAATATGTTTAAGTCTATTAGGAGTCAACTCTCGTTGCACTACCAAACATAATTACCCAACTTACTCTCTTAGTCTATTGTAAGGCTACCTAACTCACCCTCTCGGTCTATTGTAAAGTTTAAGCTCATTACATATCACAAACAACCATTTATTGAATCAAAAAGAAAAAGTTCCACAAAATAGTTCAATAACAACTCCTATAAAGTATTTAGCTACTCATAACAACAATAAATCCATCAACAATCATGTTTCCCATATAATCAAGTAGTAAAAAGGGTAAAAAAATAACTAGATAAAGCATTGAAACTCTTCTCTTCACTTTTAGAATGCTAGCAAATATGGGTGTTGATGTGTCTTGATGATTTCCAAAGTTGATTGAGCTACCTCCTTTAGGTAGCCACTAAAAACCTCTTCCTCGCCTCTTCTTAGATGTTGTCTAATGAATGTTGGAGGCTCCTAGGATTTTTAGCTCTTAAATATGTCCAAAGGAGGGTCCAAATACTTAAAATCCAGGGTTTGATTGGTCTAGGTATCAGTCCCACTGTCACGATCATGGCCTGTCATGATCATGACAGAGGGCTTATGAATAGTGATGGTTACGATTCATAATCGTGACCTAATTCCTATAGCTTCGAGTACCCTTCACTCTTTTGGCCATAACTTCTTCTCCGGACCTTCGATTGACTTGAAATTTGAACTGGAGACTCCTAACATCTTGATCTTCCTCTCTACCTATTTTCGTGACCATCTAATCTCTAAAAGTCTCCCAATAAATGATCAAAATCACCTGAAAAATATCTAAGTCTGAAATCTTAACACCTACAAAATCAACTAACAATATGCATCAAACTATCCCTCAAATAAGCTCAAAATCCACCCTTAAACACTAAACAAAAATAAAGAAACACTTAAATGCTTCAAATATCACATAAAGATGCAAAAGATAAAATAGATTAAAACTAAAATACATTGAGCCACGATCGTGACCTGATTCCTATAGCTTCGAGTACCCTTCGCTCTTTTGGCCATAACTTCTTCTCCAGACTTCCGATTGACTTGAAATTTAAACTAGAGACTCCAAACATCTTAATCTTCCTCTCCACCTATTTTCATGACCATCTAAGCTCTAAAAGTCTCCCAATAAGCCATCAAAATCACATGAAAAATATCCAAGTCTGAAATATTAACTCCTACAAAATCAACCAACAATGTGCATTAAACTATCGTTCAAATAAGCTTAAAATCCACCCTTAAACACTAGACAAAAATAAAGAAACACTTAAACACTTCAAAGATCATGCAAAGATGTAAAAGATGAAATAAATTAAAGTTAAAATACAATGAGAAACACTTAAAACACTTAAAAACAACCTAATAACATAACCTAAACGCACACTTATCGTGATGCTAGTGACCATGTCATAAGATGTGTGCTTAAACAACGAAAACAGATGTTGCATTTTATATACTATGCAAATAAAACCTTGTCAAAAGCATAATTGCACTACATTACAATTAGGAAGGAGTGGCTTGATGTGATTGTTGCTGGTCTAAATAACATATAGTTTTAATCAATTCAATCCTAAGCCAACCAAAGGCAAGTGCACCTTATCAACAAATAGTATAAAACATAGTAAACCACGAGTATCCTTCTCCCTAGGAATCTAAGTGTAATACTAGATCAATTAATTTAAGATTATCTAGATAACTTAAAGCTGATTTATTAAGAGAAACAAATAAGAAACAAACGAAAACCAAAACAAACAAGATTCAATCTAAACATAAGCTAAAGGAAGGGAGTAAAACAAATGATAATTTAGCTAGGGCTTCGGATCTAGTGGTTTAAGCAAATAACAACACAACGTTGGATAGATTTAAGGCCTATGTCACTAAGGCTAGATATAACCAATGGTCATAGAAACATCTTTTCTCTTCTAAACCCAATCCATCTACTTTGGTCCAACAAACAGATTGGAATAGAAGGCATTAATCTCAAGACACCTAAAATAAAATGTGTTAATCCTAGGAACCCTCACAAAGGACTCTAGGGTTGATTCAACACCTAAATTCAATTATGTTACATAATTAATCTTCCAATAATTAAAAAAATTTAGTCATAGGTCTTCGAATCATCTAAAAATCATACTAAGATGGCCAATCAAACCAAGATTATGCATTCAGCATTTTAATCAGGTAAAATTCCTTTAAAAAATATATAACCCATTAAAATCCTTACCCTAATTAGGCATTTAAACATAAATAGTCATAAAAAAAATCCATAATATTAACATAAAACACACATTCATTGATGAAGAATAGGAGTTCGTACAAATAGGAGAAAAGAGAAGGAAAAACAATTAATAATTGATCCAAATCAATTGAAATCCACATCTTGAACCCACTTGTAAGCTGTTGGGACTCCAATGCAGTAGCAAAATGTCTAGATTAAACTAAAGAACATGAAAATCCTTAAATGATTCTCTCCTCTAATCTGTCGAATCTCCTCCTTTTCTTTGTGTTTTTTAGGCCTTTTATACTTAATTTTTGAATGCTTAGGTTTTCTGTATGATTCGTTGTCATTTTGGTTAAGTTTTGGCTTGATTTTGATGAAACGTTGCGTCTAGGGAGTAAAGCGTAGGCTCATTAACCGTAAAACGGTGTCATATAACCACCGTCATTTAACCTGTAAATTCGAACTACAATGGCACCTTGATCAACATTAAATGACATAGTTGTAAGGTTACTATAGCCCACTATTTAAATCTTGTACAATTGTGTTTATCCTCCAAAATCCTCCAATTTGCTTCAAACACCATATGTTCTTAAAATCAACAATAATAACTCACAAATGGTGCTTTTCATATATTAACTTGGCAAAACCAAAGTAAAATATGCTATCAAAATCTATAAAATTCACCCATCAATAACACCCCCACACTTGAATTGTTACTTGTCCTCAACCTACTCACTTAGGCACTCAATAAAAACCTTCTAAGGATGGCTAAAGGTTAACCAAGCAACTCAAAATGATTCATGCAATCAAATACAATCAATATCATCCAATTCAAGGTTGATAATGGCTTAACTCATATGGTTAATATACATAGCAAAATCAATTCCTTAAACATAATACTAAATATCAAGAAATTCACCGAGATCTTCATGTAAACATGTCATAGATGGATTATTAAGTTTAAATTATTACTCAATCATTCAATCATGAAATATCCCCCAAAAGTAATATGCAACCAATCATTCACTTCGAATCATAATTCTACTTAGTTAACATCATGTCTTCTTCAAATATCAACCTAATTCATAACAATCTATCTTATATATAAAATGAACAAAAATAAGCAAAAATGCACTCAAGTATAATCTAGCAATTGCTGGTTGGGAGATCACTTGGTCTTGTATATGCGAAAGTGAACACCTTGTCATGAACACCCTTAATTTCTTAACCAAGCCTCCTTGCACCAACTTGTTATGACATCACTCGTGGACTTCGACCCGGTTAGGTATGAAAACAACGGAGTGAAAAATTGCTCAACTAGCTCTCTCTCTTTTTTCTTTCTTTTCTTCCTTTTCTCTCATTTTTTTCTTTTTCTATTTTTTTCTTCTTTTTTCTCTTTACTTCTCTCTTTATTATTCCTCATGAATCAAAAAGCATTCTACATATATAACATCATAATGATCATCAAGCATCCATTTCCAAAGTCATGACATAAACCAAATGTCATCGATCCTCAATATTCACAACTAATTGCACAGACTTCCAAATTCTCTCACATAATCAAAATCATTATGCAAATATATTGAATTCTATTCCAAATTCACATGCAAATCCATTGAAAATTCTATATCAACTTAGGATTATGAAAAGGGAATCAATTCCTCCATATATCTACAACCACAATTTAGAAAAGCGATGATCAAACAAAATTTAGTTCATACTAACTTTACCAATCGCATGTATCACATCAAGATATACTAGTTAACATTTAATCAACCTTAGTATGATTTTCACTAGCATATCCAAGTTTGCTAATAAAAGACTCGCAATAAGGCAAGTATGTCATGCTCAATATGAATATAATCTCATTTCCCCCCATATGTAATTTGAAAACCAAAGAATAATAAAAGGAAAGAGAAAGGGACAATGAAACTCCCCTCAATATATAACGTTGATGCACGACAGCCATCTAAGCTAGCTGAAAGATAAGAGATCAAGACACAAAAGAAGAGTGAAAGAAAAATAGAAAAATAAACACACAAACAAAAATAAAAGACAGAAATTTAAATATACGGTCTTACAAGTTTGGGTTGCCTCCCACCAAGCTCTTCTTTAAGGTCTTTTAGCTGGACCTTAAAGTTAGAGAATAAGAATTCTCTTCCTAGGTCCAAACCTATGACCAAATTTCTCATAGGTAAGATGACTTACCAAAGATGAATGAGCTTTTTGCACCTACCACCATTACGCTCTCCATACATCTTGCTACTTGTGTCTGATGCCTTAGGATGGGATTTTGGCATCCAGTTGCTTGCCTATAGTCAAAAATTAATATACTAATAAAATCAATGAACGAGGGTACTTGGTTTGCTTCATTGAAGCTCATAACATCAACAACTTCTTCCTTCTTGATCGACTCGCTGATTAGCTCCTCGTCACATGAAAATGAAGATTCCTCAATTGGCTTATTTGTCTCCACTTCTAGACTGTTGGGTGCACTTTATTACTTAAGTGAGACATTTAATCCATACAACAGTCCTATCTGCATCACCAAGTCGTGGGTGGAAGCTGTATGGCGTTCAATACAAGCATTCATATCAGTAAGCTGGGCATCATGCACAGATATAAATTTATAGGACAAATTCTCCAATCTTGACTCATCCTCTTCTTGAAATGATTGCTTCATTTGTGGGGTCAAGTTAGAGATGGGTGCCTATATAGCTTGGATATGAGTTTATAATCTTGCATTGGCCCTCTCTAATATATTTATTAACCTTGATTCCTTGGTATTGGAGATAGGGACCTCCCTAGCTTGGATCCAAGCTTTTGATGTGGCTATGGCCTACTCCAAGATATTAGTTAACCTTGATTCCTCTAATTTAGAGATGGCCTTTATCATTAACTCACTCAATCTTGATTCTTCTTCCTGATGTTGATAATAAATTTGAGAAGGCGGCTCATAGTAAACCTGATCACTCCTAGAAGACCCTGGATGATGTGCATCATAATATCTATAGGTGTTGCTCCCATGGTGCTCTCAAGACATCCATTTAGTCCTTCCTATGTCAACCTAACAGACGACGTTGTCGTACCACTGATAGTTAAGATAGTCATGCATATCCATGTCAGCTCCTACCTGCAAACATAAAAACAACAACGTGTATAACCAAAAATCAAAGAACATAAAACAAGGGAAAACAACAAAGAAAACAAATAAAACAAAGTCTAGAATAATCAACACCAACAAACCTAGTATTAACAAACTAGATTCCCTGACAATAGCGTCAAAAACTTGTTACTAGTCTAAACAACTTCTAATTTTAATCAATTTAATCCTATACTAACCAAAGGCAAGTGCACATTGTCAACAAGTAGTATAAAACGAATTAAACCCCAAGTATTCTTCTCCCTAGGAATTTGAGCGTAATACTAGATCAATTAATGTAAGATTATCTACACAACTCCAAGCTAGTTGATTAAGAGAAAAAAATAAGAAACAAATGAAAATAAAAACAAACAAGGTTCACTCTAAACATAAGCTAAAGGAAAGAAATAAAACAAATGATAATTTAGCTATTGCTTCGGATCTAAGAGGTTAAGTAAACATCAACATAACGTTGGATAGAGTTAAGGCTTATGTCACTAAGGCAAGACATAACCAATGGTCATGGAAACATATTTTCTCTTCTAAACTTAATCCATCTATTTTGGTCCAACAAACAGACTAGAATAAAAGGCATTAATCTCAAGACGCCTAAAATTAAGTTCGTTAATCCTAGAAACCCCAACAAAAGACTTTAAGGTCAGTTCAACACCTAAATCCATTAGTGTTACCTAATTAATCTTCCAATAATTAAAAGGCTTTAGTCATAGGTCTTCTAATCATCTAAAACTCCTACGAATATGGCCAATCAAATCAAGATTATGCATTAAGCATTTTAATTAAGTAAAATTCCTCTAACAAATATAAAACTCATTAAAATCTTAACTCTAACTAGGAATTTAAGAACAAATAATCATCAATAAAATCCATAATATTAACGTAAAACACTCATTCATTGATGAAAAACAAGAATTCATAGAAAATAGGAGAAAAGAGAAGGAAATACAACTAATAATTGATCCAAATCAGTTGAAATCCCCTTCTTGAACCCACCTGCAAGCTCTTGGGACACCAATTTAGCAGTAAATGTTTATATTAAACTAAAAAACATGAAAAATCTACAAGAAAATCTAACTAGAAAATGAAAAACATAGGTTTAGAACCTTAAATGATTCTCTCCTCTAATATTCCAAATCTCCTCTTTTTCTTTGTGTTTTTAACGCCTTCTATACTTGGTTTTTGGTTGCCTAGGGTTTCTGTATGATTCGTTGTCATTTTAACTAAGTTTTGGGTTGATTTTGAGTGAAACGTTGTTTTAAGGAGTAAAATGTCACCTCATTAACTGTAAAGTGGTGCCGTATAACCACCACCATTTAACCTCGAAATTTAAACTACAACGGCGCTTTGATCAACATTAAATGGAGCCATTGTAAGGTTACTGCAGCTCGCCGTTTAAATCCTGTCTACCTACATTTATGCTCCAAAATCACTCCAAAGTCCTCCAATCTGCTTCAAACACCATAAGTTCCTGAAATCAACAATAATAACTCACAAATGGTGCCTTTCATACAACAACTAGGCAAAAATATATTAAAATATGCTATCAAAATCAATATAATTCACCCATCAACAACACCCGTACACTTAAATTGCCGCTTGCCTCAAGCGACTCACTTAGGCACTTAATGAAATCCTTCTAAGGATGGCCAAAGGTTAACGAAGCTACTTAAAATGATTCATGCGATAACATATAATCAATATCATCCAACTTAAGGTTGATAATGGCTTAACTCATATGGGTATTATACATAGAAAAATCAATTTCTCAAACATAATACTAAATATTAAGAAATTCACAAATATCCTCATGAAAATATGTCATAGATGGATTCTTAAGTTCAAATCACTAATTCACTCATTCAATCATAAAAGATCCCCATAAAAGTAATATGCAACCAATCATTCACATCAAATCACAATTCTACTTAGTTAACATCATGCCTTCTTCAAATATCAACCCAATTTATAACAATCCGTCTCATATATAATGAACACAAATAAGCACAAATGCACTCAAGCATAATCAAGCAATGGCTTGAAATAGAACTTGAATAATTGCCCTTTATAATGACTTGGTATACTCTTGAGAGACAATATTACGTCATTTTACTTGGTAAAGAACAATATAGTATTAAACAATTATATATGAAATCACGTTCAAATGGCAAGTTATATTTAAAAAAAACCTATTTAGGCTGTGAGGAAATGAAAGAAAAGTAAAAGAACCTCTGAAGTTTTTCTCCTTGGAAAGGTTCAATCAAGTTCTCTTAAAGTTTGAGAAAACTAGCAGTTTATGTTTTAGTCCAGGATGATTGTGTTTTAACCAAATTTAAAGCACTTCCTAGACATGCAATTTATGTAATGATTTGTACCAAAGAAACACTTTAAATCAAGTCTCTGTTCATACTTTTCGTGTAAAGCTTTCTATATATCTGCAGTACAGGTTTAAAAAAAGTCTATATTTATGCAGACCTTTAAACCAAGTCTGTAGAGTACAGGTTTTGAGTAAAGATTTCTATATATATGCAGATTTTAAACCGAGTCTATATAGTACAGGTTTCGAGTAGAGCTTTCTATATATATGCAGAATTTAACCCAAGTCTCTGTTCACTCAGTAGTCTCTGTTCATACTTTTCAAGCAAATGGAGATAGAACTAAAGAAATCAACACTTACCGGGAAAACGACACTGCTGAGTGAGGGAGGGAAGGGAATACGACGTTGCTAAGTTATGTTTATTTTCTGTTTTTCGATATATTATGAATAATTTGATTGCGAATTGCGACTAAAAATCAGTGGTTGTAATGTAATGTAATGATCAACTACAGTGATAGGTCACAAGTTCTCCACTCACTGAGACTCATATTTCTCTTATATTTTTTCTGCACCCACGGAAAAGCTTTTTCTTTTTAAGTAGGTGTTTCAAGTTAGATACATCAAACTCTTATGTGCATTTCATGCCCCGGAAATGGTTAGCTTTCTGCATTTTTTTATGCAAAGCTATTGGAACGTTACATAAAAATTCATTGGTTGTTCCAAGGAGATTACGGTTTCGTGTTTCATGAGGGGAACCGAAATTGCAGACAATGATCACAAGAACCTACATTGTTGAGGACATGTGTAACATATCTGTAGTTTTTTACTGGTTTAGTTTATTCTTTTTTTAATAATTATTTTATATATTAAATTTAAAGAGTTAATTAATTTTGTTTCATTTGAGCAAATTTTCTTATTTAAAATATTCTCAAAATAAATTTTTTTAATATTTAGAAATATCCAATTTTTCTTATGTGTCATAGTATGTAAGTTTCATTGATCTTCATTAATGTTTGCAAAAGGGCTCACATTTTCATGACATATAGGTTTTCCATAAATGTTTTAATTGAATTTGATTATCACATTGAGTTGTTAGGAATTATTTCAGAATGTTGTATTAATATGAAATTGCACAATCAAGGGTTAACATAATGAATTATCTTCATGTATGCCTCTTAATGAGTCTAAATGTTTTCCATGCATGAATATGTTCAAGTTATGTTATGTTGTGAATTTTGATTTTTAAAGTGGTTGTGGAAGTTTTAGAATCTTTTAAAAGGTTTTGAAAATGTTTAAAATGAAAACTTTCAAAATCAAGGCTAATCTTGTGCTTGATTTAAAAGGAATGTTTTAGAAACTCAAAAACCCTTAAAATATGCTTTAAAATCTTGTTAAAGTTATATATGTTGTTAGGATAATGTTTGGAGTGTTTTAGAATTAGTTTGTACCAATTTTATACATTTCTAGGTCTTTAACGGTGACTGAATTTGATCAATGGTGTCAAAATAGGGGTCCATTTATAGTGTTTTTAATTGTTACTTAATGTGAATTTGCCCCTATTTTAATGTTTAAATTTTCAATTTATATTTAGAATTGTTTGATTTGCATATTAATGCCCAATTGTGAAGAATTATGTGAAAAAATATCAAGATTGGAGCATTTGAGGACTTAAATGTGTTTAATGCCCTAAAATTCACGTTGAAATATGTTTTTAAGAGCTAAGAGTGGTTATTGAACAATGCCACTTATGTACCAACTTCAAGGGCCATTTTATTATTCAGATGCATTTTTCTAGCTAGATCTTTGACAAATTGAGTTTCAAGTCGTACCAACTTACAACCAACTTGCAAGTTAAATATTTATGCATTTCTAGGAGTCTGAAGCATATTTTGGGAGAGAGATTTGTAGCCATAAACACTTCTTTAGTTAGATTTTAGTTCTTCTCTCCTTAGATTGCATTTTTCTTATGTTTTCATTTTCTTTATTTTTATTTGGAGACTTCAAGTTCTTTTTAAGGATTTAAATGGTCTGTACATGTGATTTAGAGTTGTATCTCACCTTCAAGCTTAACTTAGTGTATTTGAAACTCTTTAATCATTTGTATCTTACCATTTTGTTGAATTTATTCAAGAACAAGCTGCTTAAGTTTCATTCTTATTATTCTTTTATCCAAATGTGTTCCTTCTAGTCTAATTTTTTGCTAAAGTAAGGCTAGTAAATGTTTTAATTGAATTTCTTATGCATATTGGATGATGATCTTTGTTTATTTAAATGATTAATACTTGTTTTAAGTTATCCCCTTAAGATAAAGACATTAGATGATTAAGGATTTGAGAAATAAGGAATTTTTAGACTAACCTTCTTACACTTTATGACTATTACCTAAGTTTGATAAATGATCAAACTTTAGGATAGGACTAATAGAGATAAGTCATTATTTTAACCATATCATTATCTTTATTCAGTGAAGATATCATATATTAGGCATTCTAACCCTTTCATAACTTAATATAATGACTTAATGCTTGAACTTTAGCTAAACACTCCAATTTGGTAATCCTTAAATCATTCTTGAACCCCACTGCATTGATTGAAAGTTTTTATGTTCACTTAATTGTCTTAATTTTCATAAATCACAAATTTGAGTTCTTTAGAAAATTTTGAATCAGAGTGACCTAGTACTTACTATATTACATTATTCAAACACATTTTTAATGCTTCCAATTTATTATTTACAATTTCTTAAGCTTTCAAGAGCATTATTGATAAATAATTTTATTTTTTTGAAAGAATTAGAGTCCTTTGTTATGGTGTTTGAAAGCTTCCATTTGTGAAAGCATTGTAGTTTATTTTTGATAAATAATTCTCTCACCACTACACTCTTTATTATTGCTTACTTGATTGATGCTTTAATTGTGATTGTATCAACATAAATATTTGCACAACATTATAAGTTGAATATTGGTTTAGTAATTACATATAGATTAATTAAATTAAGTGACTTATTTTAATTAGTTTAGAAAAATTCTAAAACACTCAATTCCTCACCTAACTTATTTTAATTAATTTATAAAAATTGTAGAGAACTCAAACCCCCCTTATTAGATGCCTTTTCAGGCTTACACTATGGGTTTTATTTTCATATTACATTTACATAAGTTTCAAAGTTACATAATTTTCACTGAAGGGGTTAAATTTATATTATGAGTTAATTGGATCAACATGGGTCTTAAAACAGTCTTAGAAATTGTAGTTGAAATTGGGAAACCATTTAGAAGTTTTGGAAATATTTGCGGTCAAGTTTTGAAATATTTTTCAATATCTCAATGGTGGTCGTTAATGATTCATAGGGACGTTATATTCATGCATTTCACCATTGTAGTCCGATGCAAGAAATTAGCAAAAATTGTGCATGAAGAACATTGATGTCATTGATGAATGCATAAACCATGGTTAAATTCAATTTCTGTAATGGCTAGTACTAAAATTTCGAGATTCAATCAATTTTAATGCTTCCAATAGCTACAAAATTAACCAGCATATCTTTTACCATCATAAGTATATAAACAACAATTCTAATTCGTTTTTCATGATCTAAATGCATTATTGTTTGAGTTTTGACCTTTTGAAAGTCTATATATACCAAAAATTTCGAGTGTTAACAATTCATCTTCTAAATTTTTCATCTTTCTTGTTTCAAATCTAATTTCTGGGTTTTCAATTCTTCATATTATATTTGTTTACAGTTTCTAGAGATTATCATAATTTTCAATTTTTTAAAAGCATAAAAGTCCTTAGCTTATTAAGTTTCAAGTGAAACACTTTCAAAAGTGTACTTTGTTCCTTTTGAAGGGAATTATTCATTTATGGTATTTGTTAAACATGTAAAGGCTCCTCTTTGCCTTGAAAATGATTTGTTATAGATTCCAATTCATCTTATAAAAACAAGATTTAGGTTCTTAAGGGTTCCTCTTAACCCAGAGATAAATATTTTACTTCTTATTGTGAGATAGTAAAATTTCCCACATTATTTTCAAAGAGATGATGTAAGTTAAAGTGGGTTAGTCGAACCTCTATAAAAATCCTATGACTCTTCTCTTCTCTTACATTATTATTATTATTAATTGTAAAAATTAATTCATCTCTATCTTATTATTAATTACATTGTTAATTCATCTTTATATTATCACTAATTGTGTGATTGATTCATCTTTATATCATTGTCAATTTTGAAATTGATTTACGCTTATATTATTTTTTATTGTGAAAGTTGATTCATATTTTCAATATTGTAATATTTATACATATATAGTGTTTTATGTTTTCATAATTATTAAAATATCATTTCAAGTTGAATCTTGGTGTCTAGATATCATATAGTTGAATTGACTTTCAGTTTCTCAGGTTAATTAGTTATAATTTAGAAAAAATTTTAGAACACTCAATTAACCCTCCCCTTCCCCCCTACCTGAGTTCCTTTAGGACTTATAATAAATGGTGAAACTTTTATTCTTTGTTAGGGTTTTACAATTGAAAAAAAGGCCTTTTATATTTAAACTTCTTGATTTTTATGCCTATTAGTCCAATTTGTTTAATGATCAAATAATTGATTAAGATTAAAAGAGGCAAGGCTTAAACCTAACAATGATTTTTCTTGTTTTCACGAATATATCTTAGATTTGTTCAATATAATAATTTCTTAGACTTAATTAATTTATTGAACTCCAAAACCTTAGCTAGACTTAAGGTTAGTTAAACCCTAGCTTATCACATATGGTTAATTGAATTGTTTATTACTTTATTTATTAATTTAAATAGTTAAAATTGTTATTATTTCAAATTGGAGTTTTCTATATAATTATACCCTTGTTTACTTAATAGTTACATGAGATCCCTATGGAATGATCATTGTACTCAATCCAATGTTTTATTTATTGATAGAGTGCACTTGTCCCTAGTTTTAGATTAAGACTAATATTAGGAACCAATCAAAAAATTGTTGGCATCATTGCTGAATATCTATCTTAATAATATTAGGAATATATCGGTATTGATTACTATAATTTTTTATGTTTTTATTTTATTTTATTTTATTTAAGTTTCAATTTATACATGTAGTTATCTTACTATGACTACAGATAGTTGGCAAAAATGCATCACAAAATTATTAGTAGCTTGACTACTAGTGGTATGATGAAAATAGATTTTCAGTCAATGTAGGGAAGATGATTTGATGGATTACAATGATCAATGTAGAAACATATAAAAGTCAAATTGTATGAATGATGTAGATTATTTTTGGATTAATTATGTTTACATTAAGCCAAGTCTACATGATTATTATTATCAATAACAAAAGAGGAGTAAACATTAAAATTTTTTAGGCTAATAATTGAATTTTTATATAAGAATGAGGATCGATAGAAATGTATAGAAGCTTCCACTTATAACTTAGAGACATAGATTAGGTAGTTGGTTAAATTAATTATAAAATATAAATAAGTAAATTTGCCTAGAACTACAAAAATTCTCCAAAGGTAGTAAGAGATGGAAAATACAATTAAAAGTAGTAAGGAGCTAACAAATGAGATGGATGTGGAAGAGGAGAAGGTTGTTGATGCTAAAGTTATAAGGGAAGAAAAGGAAGTATCTGTGATCTTATATATGGTTAATACAACAAATTCCAGTTTAAAGTAGAAAATTTTTATCAAGATTGTTCTTAATGGTGCTTCACTGAAGGTAAAGAAGGTGAGATAAAAAAATTCAATAGTAGATATAGGAGCTAATACATTTGTGGCAAGCCATCCTCAATATGAAGAAATTGATCAAAGATGTGAAAAAAAGAAGAGAGTTATAATTCTCTAATAATATAGTCTAGCTAAAAGATCTTAAATAAGAGCTTCTTGAGAGGTAATCCAACCAGTTAGGATTACAATATCTTTCTTATAACCTTAGGCTTTCATTTTCTATTTTTTATTTCATTTCATTTTGATTATTCTTATGCTTTAACACTTATTTTCATTGTTTGATCTTCTCTTTTAGTTAGCATGGGTGGCTATAGTGAACATTTGTGTGGAAAATTCAATGGTAACAATGGAAATAATGTTCATTATAATTGTCGGGGAAGGTAAAAAGATATTTCCGTCAAAAGTAAGGTTCCAACCCTTAAAATCTTGTGTTTGACTCATAAAGGAGAAAGTTTCGCTATCACGATTGTGACAGAGGCTTGTTGTCTAAGGGTGACCTATTTGATAACTTCAAGCATCCTTCACTCTTTTGACCATAACTTCTACTCCGAAGCTTCGATTAACTTAAAATTTGAACTGGAGACTCCTAACATCGTAGGTTTTGTCTCCACCAATTTTCATATCCATCTGAGCTCTAAAAGTATTCCTGGTTAGCCATCAAGTGCACTTATAAAACATCCAAGTCTGCAATCCTGATAACTGTAAAATCAACCAACAAAATGTATCAAACTATCCCTCAAATAAGCTCAAAATCCACCTAGTAAACACTAAACATCATAAAGAAACACTTAAACACTTCAAAGATCATACAAAGATGAAAAAGATGCGAAAGATGAAATAAACTGAAGCTAAAACACACAAAGAAACACTTAAAACACTTAAAAACAACCTAGAAACAACCTAGAAACA
>JAOXYD010013937.1:0-15000 GCA_028565735.1 Pinacopodium congolense
TTCCATACTAGGTTGAATTTTGATTTAGTGATTGCAATCAGTTTTCCAATTGAATTAGGTTGCTAGTTTTGAGTTTGTGAAAAAGTTTAAAAAGTTTAAATACCCAATTCACCCCCCTCTTGGGTGCTATAGGACTTACAATATCCTTACTATATAACCAACTCAAAGGAAATTGGTTGATTGCTTAATGGAACTAAACAAAATAACTAAAGACAAACTTGTAAAATTAAAAAGCACTAATAACGATAGGATCTACGTAGTTAATCCTTATAGGATGCATGTATATTCATTTTTCAACCTGGATTCAATATGTTTTCTAGATTTTATTAGACCATAAGTTCCCTATGATAAATTACACTATCTCTCGAGTTATGTAACTCTATTCAAATTGATAAATTAAGCAAAATTTCTCTTTATCTCAAGATATCAATTAAATGCATTAAAGTGTTACGTAGAACTTATTGTTTTAATTAAGTTTACACTTAATTCAAACATCTTATGTAAGCCTATCTCTAGGTTTCCATGCAAGATGCATTATTTATAAATTAATCTAAGTCATTCATTTGATTTTTTAGTTTAGACATATACAATCACACCATTAAAATTGAAGTTTACATTCGCATAATATTCAAAATTAATGTCATTAAATTCATAAATAAATGCAATACAAATATGGAGATTCAATATGTAATAAAAAAATAAAATACTACATCCTAGAGTTTATAACAACCTAAATTCTATAAGAATATTAAGTTATAAATATAGAGAAAACAATAGCAACAATCAATAAAATAGTAGGGATGAAGAAGCTCATGGTGAAGGTTTTTTAATCTCTTGACTCCTTTATGATTCTTTCTAAAAATCACTTATGATCTTCACTTTCTTGATGTTCTAATCTCAATCTCTCCTTTAATTTTGCTCAAAATCTTGTTAAGATGGCTTAAGAATCACCTCTAGTGTCTTGGTGGCTATTATTTATTTCCAAATAACCGAAGACAATGATGGAAATAATCCTAAAAACACTTAAAAATAAAAAGAAGGTCCCGTTAGTCATGGCTATGGGTCACGGTTGTGAATCTCACTATGATTTATTCTATCCTAAAAATCATCGTCAAGGTCATGGCTGTAACTCTGGATAAGTCCGTGACTCTCACTAGATTTATTCTATCCTAGAAACCATCGACAAGGTCACGGTTGTAACTCTGGCTATGACCTATCCAACACTTCTCTAATTTTTCCAACTTTCGGTTCTATTCAATCTTTTCACTATAACTTCTTAATCGCTAATCCTTTTTGCCTTGAAATTTGGTATGAATCTCATCAACATGATGGTTTTTCTACTAAATTGATTCCACCACGATTCCAACTCCAAAAGTGTTTATAATTTCTCACAAAAGCCCCCTGCATTTGAGTTGCTGCTAGTTTCAGCTTCTCTTATTCTTCTTTTGATGCAGTCTTTATAACTTGTCCTATGGCCTTAATATTTTATGTGAAATTTTATAACATGACAATCTAACTCCTAAAATTTATTTCACATCTCTTATAATTCTGAAAGTGCATTAAAATGCTCACTAAAATACTAAAATATATAAACAATAATCTAAAGTAACTTAAGCAACATCTTATTTAAGAATAAACTAAATATACATGGAAATCACATATAATTAACCCTCAAACCTAAGATAATCATTATAAAAACATGTCTAAAAGATGTATAATTAAGGTGCTATTAGTTTTACTTATAATTCTTTAGTATAATTTTAAATACACTTATCATAAACTCCTAAATAATAATTTAGGTGCATAAAATTTGGTACCTACTACCTTTTATATTTTACAATATGAACTTATCTCTAATTTAGGATCTTTTAAAACATTTTCCATTAGGATTTCCTATCCTCCGTTAAATTAAATAAGGGATGAATAACTTAAATTAAATCATTTTTGTTAAAGGAACCAGTATATCATATGTGTTAAACCAAGGAGGTTCCAATCATGTATTTAGATGATGACAAAACATTATTAGTACTAATGTTTAAGTTTTTGATGAGTTAATAAGACAAGTTAATGCAAGTGTGTAAAAACGTATCTTGAGCTAAGGTAGAAAAGCCTTCATGAAGATAATGAAGGAAGGAACAAACATTGAAGAGTTAAAGTGAAGATCAAGAAAAGAAGATCAAGTTTGGTTAGGTTTAGTTATGTCTTGGTATGTAGCCCTAAACTTGATCTTAATCAATGCTTGAAAGAGTTCTCACATTTGGATGACATATTTGCATATAGGATTTGAATCAAGGTTATAGTGATTAACTGAATTTGATTATGGCATTAGTTTGTTAGGAATGGATTTAGAAAGGCATATAGACATCATGTTGTATAATCAAGAGGTAATATGATGAGTTATATTAATATGTGCCTCTTGATGACTTTAAGTGAATTGAATTATTGATTAAAGTCATTTATATGTGTTTGAATTTGCTTAAACATACTTGTGATATAAATTTTGGTTTATGAAATGTTTTAAAAGTTTTAAAAGTTGTTTAAGACCAAAAAGTTTCATATCATAGTAAATTCATCTTTTTGAAGCTAATTAAATCATGTTAATTTGTTATATGGTTTCTAATTATGCCTTAAGACTTGTTTGAAGTCCTATTATATGCTAGGAGAATGTCTAAAATTATTTGGAATTATTATCTTTTATATGTTTGTTTTTCTAGAGAAAAATGACGATATGATCAGAGCTATACAATGACATTTTACTCCAGTAGCCTACCGTTTAGGTCTCCTTCCAACGATTCTTTGTTTCCTTTTTTGGAATAAATTCGTGCCTTGTGTGCAAATGGCTAGGGTTATTTTTTATATGAAGTAGAACCCTTCCTAGCACATTGTTCAACCTCTCTAAACTTTCACACAATGTTTTCAAGATCCATAATCACCTTTGGGAGATCAATTTTCTTTAACTCTCCAAGTTATCTCTCTACATCACTTTACATCAATGTTTTGGTTTATTCTCATTTCTTTCTATTTTGAATCTATTTGTTTATGTGAAAATTTTTGTTTTAAGTTGGAACAAGTGTTTAAGGGTTTGTTTGATCATAGTTTCGATTTTTAGGGTGATTATTTTGTTAGATTAAAGCTTGAGCACTCAGCTACATCAAAACTGTGTCTGTTGTTCTAGTTTGTCTTTGAAATTTTTTCTGGATACCTTAAACTATTTCTAAAATTCTAAAATCATTATTTTCAGTTTCCTTAAGGTTCCTAAAATTTTTTTTTAACTTTTTGAAGATTATTTCATAGGTTTTGAGTATGTTCTTCTCAGATACACTGAAAATGTCTAGATTTTTATTTTCCTACTTTAAACATAATTCTTGATAACTTACTCTTAAATAATTATTTATGTTTCCTTAAGTGTCGTAAAGTGTTTTAAATATTTTTTTTCAAATTTTTGGAAGTTCTATTAAGTTGTTTTAAAATTGTTTTTCCAGATACACCTAAAATGTTTCTGTTTTTCTGTTCATGAGCTAACTTCATATTTTGATTATCTACATCAATTTTTGGTGTGCACACTTGTTGTAGTTGGCTTTTTTATGATCTCAAGATTATCCAAGTATTTTTAATTTTATTTTTAAACATTTATATCTTTAGTTTAGGCTTTAAATTTGTAGACTACTTGCAACTTTCCAGATTTAGTGCACTTAATTTCATTCATATATTTGAGTATTTAAATTTGAATTGTTTGATTCCAAATAATTATTTTTTTTTGTTTTTTTAAGTCTTAGGAGCATCATTGACTATTTAACTAAAATTTTAAAGGCGTATTTGATTATTTAGAAATATTTGTTTTCATATCCATCAAATCTGCCCAAATTGTGTGTGCATAAATTTTCATATTATGATCCATCATTCATACAAGTTCTAAGTGCATTAAATCTGTCATATTAATTTTTTAAAGCTTTCAATAGTGTCATTGAGAATTCATATTATTAGTGAAAGTATTGGAGCCCTTAGTATATTGTGTTTTAAGTGAAACACATCTATAAGTGTTCTTTGTTACTTGTGAACGGGTAATTTGAATTGTTAAGTTACTCTTTACTTAAGATAAAGAAGATTTGAATTAAGTTGTTCATTAATTGCGAATTGGATTGTCTTATGGTTTTTATGAGCATTAGAGATTGTATAAGGAAATAACATTACATTGATTGCATTTGAGACCCTTTCTTGAATTGATTGTGATCAAGTTTTTCATAAGCTATATAAGCTTGAGTTGAGGCTTTGGTATCCTAATTTTGGAGTTTGTATTGTGGGAAACAAAATAGTGTATTTAGGTTGTGTTTATAGAGGGTTACTCTTCACTCATTAGGAAGTAAGATTGGTTGGGTTCCTCTTAACCCTAAGAATCAAGATATTTGGGTTCCTCTTGACCTTTATAATACAAGATTGTATTGGGTTTTCTTGAACCTTATGAATCAAGATTGTATTATATTTCTCTTGACCTTAGTTAATAAGATTGTTATAAGGGTTAATTTTTACCCTAGAAGAAAAATTGTAATTGTTTTTTATTTGTTAGTAAAGAATAATACTCAACAAGTAATTGGAGAGGAGACGTAGTATGTCTGTGGGGTAGGTGAACTTTTTTAAAATATTGTGTCTCTCTCTTCCCTTCTGTCTTTACTTATCACTTGTTGTGTGCTTTGATTGTCAAGTTATCTATTATCAATTTAGCATTTACTTTTGCATATCTCTTTGAATTGAATTATCTTTAGTGGTAATTTTAATTTGTTAAGAAAGTTTTTTTTAATATTCAATTCACCTCCTCTTGAATGACCATTGAACTTACAAAATGACTCCAATCCCACGAATGAACTTAAGACCACTTATTGTTGATGTTTTTTATGATGCTTTAGATGAAAATGGGACTAAATATTGAATTTATATGTATAATGGAGTCACTACTCTACCTTATTAAAATAAATTGAGAAAAATCTAAAGGAAAAGGCACAAAAGAGATCCTAAATAGAAAATTAAGTTTGATGTCAAATTGTTTTACACACTTTATTTTACCTACTTAATCATTTACTCATATTTGAAAAAAAAAAAGGTTTTGTAGATTTAGGGATAATAAATTTTGTGAAATTAATCAAAGCAGGTCTAATAAAGAAAATAAACATGTGATTGATGTTTAAGGTTAGTGATTTAAAATAGGGCTTTAAATAAAATGTTTAATGTGGTGGCTAGGGATTAAAATAAAATTTAAAACATGTACATGGATTCTTGGGAGTTTATTGTTTGATTTAAGGCTTAAGGAAACAAAAATAATATAGATGCGTAAACCATGTCATAGGAACTTTAATACAAACAATTTTGAATTTGGTTGTAAGAAAAGATAGTTTGATTTTTATGAAAAAGTAATTTAAATGTCAGTGGTATTGAAAGAAGAAAATTAAATTCCTAAAGGACTGAAAAAAGATATCAAATATTCTTTATTTGAAATGATAAAAGGATCCTTAAGAGAGAGGACTGAGACTTTTGAAATAATTTAATAAATTAGGCTATAAAAAGATTTGATAATCTAAACTATTATGGAAAAAACGATTTGATTGATTCTTAGTAAAAGCTTCATATGCTTTGAAATTGTTTTAAGGAAAAGGAAATAAACCTACATATTTATAAAGTAAAAAAAGTGAAATTAAAAAAATATTTAAAATGGCTCAAACCTAATTTGCTGATGCACTCTAACAACAAAATAACATAGACAATAATTTATTTGTAATGAGCCTAGGGGCCTAAATACTAATTAAAAAAACGTTACAATTATAATGCTTATGATCGCCTAAACTTATCTAAAATTTGATTCTTAATTATTAAACATAAATGGACTTAACAAAGAGGAGTGGGCTTCGATAAGTGAAAAAGACTACTTAAAAAGGAATTTGAAAATTTGAAAACTTAATTTATTAAATCTTTTATTTGCTTTTTTTCCTCTCTCTTTCTCCACTCATTTAGGCCAAGCATCCCAACAAATAAAAAAGAAATAACTTGAACTTTTTATATTGATTTTAGTTTGAGCTTTATTGTAGTACTCTTAATCTGAGGCCCAGATGATTATTTATCCTAATTAGCATAATGAAAGTGATCTAAATTAAGTACGTCCATATAAAATGTATATATATATATATAAAGGTGCATATTTATTTCACATATCAAGGTGAGTCTAGACCTAAAATAAACCTTGTTTTCTTAGAATTGGGCTTGATGAAGTTGTCTACAAAACATTTTTTGCTTCATGTTACCATCTTAACCCACCTTTAAAAGAAAAAAGTCTAACAACATGGTCATGGACCTAGAGTTTTATGATATGAATATAAACCAAATTGACTTTAACTTCCACAGCCACTTTTCTAACACCTAGATAATAGGCCTAAAGTGTAATTAAAAATTAATAATGCCCTTTGGTTTAATAGTGAATTGCCAAGAATCAGTCTAATCATGCATTAAAGTAACAAGTATATAATAATTTAAATAATTGAAAAAAAAAAGACAAGTTGATAGAATTAGTTAACTCAACTAGGAATTAAGAAATTTAAGAGATGAAAGATAAAAAAAATTACTAATGATTTTTATTTTTTTAATGGATTCAAATGAATTTTTTAATTTATTAAGTTAATGAAAAAAAAATTTATTTTAAAATTATTTACTTCCATAAATAACTCATATAACAAGGTTAATCCTTTATCACTTGTGTACTTAGTAATTTTTCTAGGATTCAATAAATTTCTTCAAAATTGATCTAACATTATTTTATATTAAGTAGTAGTAACTAAGATTTAATGATTCCTTCTTAATACTTAATTTAATTCTCATTTTCATTTCCTTTTTTATTTTTTAATAATTAATTTTTTAATTCTTTGATATCTGTTTCCCCTTAAAAATGAAAAAAAATTGTTGAAAATCATCATTGGTAAAATTAAGAAATACATGTGATTCTTAGGCGTAATAGTTCTTCTCTTATCCTTTTTTTAAAAAAACTAGTTAGATGAAAATAGTGCCTCTAGTGTCTCTTTTTAATATTAATCAATGTTTTTAAAACCGAATTAGACATCAAACCGGTGAAGATAGGGGCTTAAGGTTTAAAGGTTCAACCAATATCAGATCATTATAAAATCGGTATTGAACCAGTATAAAATAATAAAAATATATCAATTATAAAAATAAGTAAAAATATATTATAGAAATTAAATGTATGATTGAAATAGAAATAAAATACCGATATCTATTAATGTGTAATTAATGATAATAATTTTAACTAAAAGTTTAAAATTAAACTTAATATAAATTTTAAAACAATAGTAAAAATCAAGATTATGTTTCTGAAAGAAATTGTATCTTATCTTTAAATTTGAACCTAATATAGAATATTATTTTTTATGATAATTTTATTTTTTATAAATTATCTTTTAAATTTTATTATAATTAATATTGAAATTTAATTATTAGTATATGATTTAATAAATTTATACTATAATGAATTAAAAAATAAATTGAGTTTAATGTAATATGATTTGTACATTTTATAATTAAGAGGAAGTTGTAGGTCACATTTCTATTGATATTAATACAGTAACTAGAATATTTGCAAAGTATCTAATATATTAAAAGTCTCTTTAAAACAGATGCTTTGTTTTGGACGTATCTAATACTACAAAGAAAATGACAAGAAAAAGTGGAGATAGAAATAGGTGACATGATAATGATTTGATCTTACTTATCAAAAAAAGCAAATTAAATCTCACATTTTTCTATGTCTAAAAGACGTTTAAGATTCAAAACAACCAAAGGAAGTACTAAACCCTTGTCAACTACTTTCAGAGCTCACCATCCTTTTACTCAACCTTTTTGCTTCTTCTCGTCTTCATAAAACATGAACCCCCATTTCTTTGTTTATCTACCCATTTTTACTGACGTCCTAAATCTGTCCCTTATAGACTTGTCATCTAAACATTTACAACATTCTTTCTTTCTTTATTGTTCATTTCTGCAGCTTTTACCATAAAACTTCTCCTATCCATTTGTTCTTTATTTTCTTGGAATTATGTTCATTGATTTACGCCTTGAAGCAAAATTCCAAATTCTTTTACGCTCCAGATGAAGAGGTCATGAGCATATAGACACAGTTAAACTAAGAAAAGATGATGATCGTATTGGTAAAGCTGGAGAGGATTCATCAAACCCCGTAAAGCTTGACGCAAGTGACGACAATAAAGACGCAAGGGGTGATGGAGCGGTTATTATTGGAACTGGTTAATTGAAAATCTGTTAGACCAATCGGTTTTAAGTTAATTGACTGGTTTTTAAGTATATAGATTATTATGTGAAATCAAACTAAACAACTAACCGATTTTCAGTTGATCCGGTTGAACCATTTCGATTTTAACAACATTGATATTAGTATGTCTCTTTTCTTTCTTATGCAAATTATTATATTAGTTATGGAAGTATTTCCTTTTCCATTTTATATTGCATCATGCAATGGAAGCATATACACCCAAATACTTAATCGTAGTAAAAGGAAACTTTGATATTCATAAGTGAAAAAGAAAAAAATCTTAGAGGATCAGGAAAAACATTAATAAAAATTGCAAATACAACAATTTAATTAGTGGGGTAAAATTATTAAATTTTAAAATTTGAAATCTTAAAGATAAAACCTTATGAATTTATATTATATTAATTGAAAAATATGGTAAATTGATATTTCAATAATTATCAACAAATTAAAACGTCAAATGATATATTGCAAAAAATAATTAATGGTTAATGATTACATATTATTGTAAATTTTAATATTATAATGGTTATTTTTATAATTATCATATTTAAATTAAAAATATTTTAAAATTTATTTATTTAATATTATATTTATTCCAAATATGTCAAAATAGTGATGACAAATTTATTGGTATAAATTTAGTAAACACATTAAATTAAGTAATATTTTATATTTTCATTCAATGATATGATAAATATAAAGAGCATCCATATTTTAGGAAAAAACAAACTAATATTTATTTAAAATAATGAAACTCTAATATTAGTTAGTAGATAAAATAATATATAAATGATAAATATTAAAAATATCTTAAAATGAAAGATTTTGTTAAGGAAACTCTTTCATTTATCATGTTGATAATTGTATTTTCATAAATAAAACATAACTTACACTAGTTGTTTTTAAAATAAATGATGATGTTAAATATAAAAAGTAATTTCATTGTATTTATATTATACTTACACATTTAATGACATGAAAATTGTTAATAATATTTGGTAGGTATAAGATATTTCATATAAAAATAAATGATTAATGTTGAATCAAGAGAGATTCCACTTTGTTTTAATAATGACAATCTTTGTATTAAGGCTTTGATGAGTAAAAGGTTTTGAAAGATAAGTTTGTTGATGATTTTTAAAGAGATAAGTTTTGAAGCCTTAGAGCGAAATTGGGGCTTATGTTATGGTCAAGTGAAATGACTCAAAGATAAAAGTCCAATATAGGCTTTGTATAGGTCTATAATTTTAAATTTTTTATGTAATTTTTTTGTCTTCTTGTGGTATTTAAAGGGCTCACTTATGCATAATTATATTCATATTTAAAGTATGCATGCATATTGTATAATCAAAATAAAATTACGTAAGGAATGATTTTGAAATAATCCTCTTAATGAGTAAAATTACTTTTGGGAAGTTTTTCGATATGTGTGTGAGTTAAAAAATATTTTAAGTGTTGGAAAATGATCTAGTATGAAAATTCCATTAATTTTTATTTGAAATAATCCAAGACAACATATGGAACTGGAATTCAACCACGAATGCACTCATCTAGAGCTTCCCCTTGGAACCCTTGCCTTATTTACCTGACAGTTCACAGGATGACAACTTAGAATGGATGGCCAACTCGTCCAAACTTTACACAAATAATTCAATTTATAATTTTTTTTGCCCTATTTACCTTTCATTTCTTGGCCCAAACAAGTAAAGCAAGCCCCAGACATAATTTTATTTATGGTTAGCTTTTGTAAACAAACTCCAAACTAGAGATAAACTATCCTTCTCCTACACTCCTAATTTCTACTCTCTTTGTTTTTTAGATAAGGAAACTGTTAAACACCTGTTCTTTGAATGTAACTTCTCTAACTCAATGTGTCAACATCTCCTTTACCATTACTGAATCAATATCCCTTGCTCCACAAACCTTCCAACTGTCTTGAACTGGTTCCTTAATCTAGTAAACCTCCGAAACCTAAACATAAACATGTTCAAAATCATCCTTCTAACTTGTGTTTATACCCTCTGGTCAGAAACACATAACTAAACATTTCAAGATATCTCTTTAGATTCTTAAAGCATTTTCACCAAGACAGCCTCACGGATTACAAAAATACAAAATGCTACTCCAAATGAGAGCTAACCTTTTATTTATTTTTGTGATTAACCTTTGCTTTATAGGCCTTAAAGAGGATTCAAATAGTGCAGTGGAAGGATATAGGGAAGCAAGCTATGGTGGCTGAGGAAGTTGATCATAAGATACAATGGTCGAAAAACTTTATATTAAAATTCTTTAGAAATAGAGTCATCAAAATTCCAGTGGCTAACTCTAGAAACAACATATATAGGAGTGATAGGTCTATCGCAGACCACCAAATAATGAATTTACCTAACTAATCTACCTAACAATATAGTAGGACAAGTTAGGGTCGATCCCATAAAGAGTTGGTTGTGATTATACACTATTACTAGGGTTGCACTAAAAGAAAAAGAAAACCTCGGAACGCAAAGACATTTAAACTAAACAAAAAGACAAATAACAAAAACAAAGCAAAACACCAAAAACAAATAACAAATACGAGTAGTTAGGAGGAAGACATTTATGGGATTCAAGACATGTAATTGATTATAGAAATATATAGATTATGATTACTCTAAGATGCTAGCTTATATATAGAAACAAAATCTTTTGTCCTAAGTTCCTATGATTTTAGATAACTTTAATAAGCTTTAAAAATATCCCTAACTACGCGACAACCTAGAACAAACTCTCTAGATTTAATGGTGCAGTAGTTTTAAGTATTAAGAACGACCAGTATAAGCCCCAATCTCGCAAAATCGGATTGTGTAACTTAGAGAATTAGAATCCTGGGCTAATTGATTAAGTTTACCTATAAATTCAATTAATCTATTGCTACTTATGGATTTAGCTAATAACAATTATGGATTAAAAGATAAAACCTAACAATTAAACTAGAAATTAAACCTATGATGGATAATTTTATTCATTAATCCCTAATTCATGTTATTCAATCTGAATTCTAATTCAATCTCGACCTTAATCATAATGTCCAATTGTAATTAAGTCAATTCTCTTAATTACAAAGCTATTATCCCATCAATATCTTCTAACCCACAAGAAAACTAACCTAATATCTTAAAATCAACAATAATATAAATTGAAATTAACAAAACCTAAACTGAAAGCTGCATAAATCATAAGATAACAAGATAACAATGGGTGAAAAATAAGTAAATACTGATATATTAACTAAAAATCAATATTTAACAAGTAAATATCAAAATCCAACCAAAATAAATCAAACGAAAATGAATAAATAGAACCCTAAACACATTCTTAACCAAGATTCAGTAGCCTAATAACAAAATCTAAGGAGAGAGATTGGAAAAACATAAAAACACAAAGAAAACAACCCAAAGCCCATGAAAAACCCAAAGAATAAGGGCTGCCAAGCGGAGCCTTTAAGATTGACGTTTCAGCTCTCTCTTCTGCCTTTTATATCTCCTCTTTAGGGTTTAAGAGGTTTTAGAAGTGACTGGACGAGTTTTACCTTTGTTTTGGTTAAAGACAGTGTTTTTTATTGTCCTTTAATGGCCCTTGACTGTCCTTCAACGGGGTCTACTTCAACCGCAATTGATGTTTGATAACTTATGCCTTTCTTTTCTTTTTCTATTCTAACTCATCTTATGTACCTCCAATTGTCATGAAATTTGGTATTTAGGTTCCTCACATGATGATCTTGCAACCCATAAAATTTTAAATCATTATAAACTCTAAACATGCACCTAATGCATCCTAAAGTAACCTATGCCAAAATCGATGCTCAACTAAGTTTTTTTTTGTTCTTTCCTTTGTCCACTCTTCATTGCTTTTCATATGGCCTTCACATTTGGTGTGAAACTTTATAACATGATACTCAAAGTCCTCAAATTGATTCCATATCTTTTTTTAATCTCCAATTATGCTTTAATTTTGCTCTAAACTTGGCCATTTAAACTTATATTTGTGTTCTAAGATCAAATCTATAATTAAACTCAAAAGGGCACAAATCAAGTATTTAAACATCAAAATAGGGATGAAATGACATTGAAACACATATAAAAATACTATAAAATGCATCCCTATCAAGGAGGGATCATCGCAAAGATAATAGGCAGGAGCTAGATAGAAACAGAAGATAGCCTAAGAAGGAAGACCTGGATACTCAATTTCCGTATGTAACTCACTTCAATAGACTTGGGAGGATAGCTAGAAGATTAGCATTGGAGGATAGTTAGAAGATTAGTGCTAGTCCAAAAAATCTAGACTCCTCTTACCACCAATCACCCTGAAAGCCTGTTTACTGGCTCTGTTAAGGGGTTATGGATGAAGAAGCTACAAGAGGAAGGGTTTTGGAATTTTACTTCATAAATAAGTTTAGATTAAGATCTTTTCCATGATTCCCCATCCATTGAAATCCCTTTAAATAAAATGTTTTATTTGAAGAAATGGAGGATTTAATCAATTTCACGAAGAGGAAGAAGGAAAAATATGAAAGTCTATTTAAAGAGAAAAGATAACTAGAGAAGAGTTCTAAGGAAACGATCTAAGGCCCTTCCATTCCTATTAAACCAGAACCTCGTTCCTACTAATATTGTATTAGACACATGTCTACCCATGATTGGGTTTGACTTGAGATATTTTTTAAATGCATAATGACAGTTAATAGTTTTTTTTTAATATAATGGATAATCTATGATAATCTAAAGTGTAATACAAGTAAAAAATATCATCAGATTGGAGAAGATTATTCTGTGAACATCTTCGTAACTTGTGGAAATTAAGAAGACAATTAGTGAGTGATTATCTTTAAGCTTTTGGATATTAAAGTTTGAATGATTATATGATCCTGACATAATCTTTGTGATTATATTGAAATTTAACATGGTTATCAAAGCAAGTTATATATGCATATTGATATTTGTTATTCAAGAAATGATTTCATTATTTGAACAAACATTCTCCATTATCTTGAATTCTCGTTTTGAATATTCATATACAGATTATAGATAATTTTGTTGTGTTTGTTATGTTGGTTTTTCTAATTATCCATGTGTTTCATATATAACATAAAAACTTTGTTTTAAATGCATATATTGTGTTACCCTTTTACATTGTCCTTGTCTTGAAAATAAGGAGACTCTCTAATAAGGAATTTCTCCCATCATGGTTAAATTTAGTTTAAACTCTAGATTGAATGTTTTATATTGACTGCATTTGGTATGAGAAGCACATTTAGTTTATGACAAGAAATTAGGCATCTATTGATGAGTCCATCCATAATTCAAATACACAAAGTCAGTGTATTCTTGTCAATAGCAGGCAGGAGACATGGTCCGCCACCTTCGAGTTGCTAGAGAGAGATACAAACATCAAAGGAAAAAAAGTTAAGGAAACAAAAACTAAATGGAGGAAAATGGAGGAGGGAGAGGAAGATGGTCATGTCCCTATGTTAGAGACATATGCAGTGTTTTAAAAATAATAATAATAAACTAAATGTTGAACCAAGGGAGGTTCCAATCTAGGTTTTGATGATACCAAAATATGCTTGATTATTAATGATTTAAGTTTATGATGTTAATCTCAAAGATAGGTATGTTTCAAGACGAATTCAATATGGAAAGCTTAGAGCTTGAAGGTCAAATTTGAACATAATGGAAGATCAAATGATTTGGAAACTTCAAGACCTTAAATAGGTTGTTTCAAATATATTTGTAAGTTTCACTTAATGTTAAATTGATCTAAGGGCTTAGTTTTGATCATGCATTGCATTTAAATATGTAAAGTTGCATATTCTTTCAATTCAAAGATCATTTCATGTTTTTAAATTATTTAATGAGTTTCGATCATTCATATAGCTTTAAGATATGAATTAAAAATTGTTTGAAGTCTTAATTATTATTGGGAACTTGTATGAAAAGTTTTGAGGTCAATTTTGAGTATTTTTCATGCTTTCTAGAGGCACAACAACGGGCTATTCATCTGATTAAAGGAGTAGTTGATGAACCCAGAAGGTGCCATTATACCCTTGTTCCCAAAAGTTATTAATGGTTGGCTATTCATCTGTCAATGGCACCGTTGATAGACCCAGAGGGTGCCGTTAAAGGGTCTAACTCTAACGGCCAGTTTCTACTTTAGGGTTTTTACCTTTTGGGTTCATTTTAATGGATTAAAAGAATTTTGACTCTCTAGACACTTCCGAAAACTGATCAAACCTCCTGAATCTCTCAAAAGTCTCAAGCTGTCCACATTTTCACTGCACTTATTTTCAATCATCTGTTTGTTATCAATTTGTGTTTTGGGGCGTGCGAAATTATGTCTAATCTTTTTCTTGATTGTTTAAAAATTTATTTGATCTATCTTTTACATTTTAGAGAGGTTGTTTCATCAGATTAAAGCTAGAACTCCTACATCTATCAAAACTATCTTTTTTGAGATTGTTCTAGCTTAAATCACGATTTTAAATGATAAAACATGTTTCTAAAATCGTATTATTGGATTTTTCAGTTTGTTAAGGTCTCTAGATTGTTTTCAAACTTTGTTTCTAATTTTTTAGTCCTATTTAAGTTATCTTTGAGTTTGAACATTCATATACTTCAAGATAACTACTATTTTCACTG
>JAOXYD010013957.1:0-14999 GCA_028565735.1 Pinacopodium congolense
TTATTAAAAATCAACAAACAATTACGGATTTGCCTTTTTAATTAACAGTAGATTATTTTAGGATTATTAAATATATGAATCTATTCAATAAAACCCAAAACCATCATCACACAGTAAATTTAGGAATTAATTAAATATCTATGTGCGATTAAATTCAATAAAACATAATCGACCTCAAAATTAACATAAAATCAAGGTTTCAATATAATCCTCTAACTAGAATTAAGAAATTAACTATAATCCATAAAATAAAAAATATGAAAATTATTCAGAAATAAATTATCTTATGGAAGAAAATTACAAAAAAAATGCAATACCGAAAGACCATAAAAATTCAAATTAAAGACAGCATCACCTGCTCGTCTACTGTGCACGCTACCACTGTTTTTTTTTTCAAGTCTCTGCCTTTTTGTTTTTGGTCCCCTCGTCGTTGTTCCTTCTTTTGGTCTACTCCTTTTTTTCGCTGCCCTCCGTTCTCTCTTCTTTTCTACCCTCTTTTCTTTTAGGTCTCCCCCTAAGTTTCTTGTGTCTCAGCTAAAAACGGGTCTGCCTGGTTTTAGGTTTCTGCGTCTCGGGCTGCAAGAGGAGCAACAGATGTAAGGATCCAGGAAGGGGGAGAGGAGTTTGGCGGACTGGGCGCATGCGACGGGCCAGGCGCTGGGGCGCTGGGCTGGAGCGTGATCCAGGAAGCAACAGCGAAGCAAGATTGGTCCAACTAGCCGCGCGGACTCTCCAGGAGCGCGGGTCTAGTCCAAGAGCTGCAGGCTTCCAAGCAAGCGAGCTCTCCAAGCGTAGTAGGCTTCTAGGGGCGCGGGTCCAGTCCAGGCGCAGCAGGCTCTCCAGTCCATCTCCATGTGCATGAGCTCACCAGTAGCGGGCTCCAGTAGTAAGCTTCAGCAGTCCAGCAGTCCAGCAATTAATTTCAACTTCTTTTCTTCAAAATGACTCTACACTTCATAACCTTTAAAAATAATATAAAAATACTATAATTCAGACAATGTTCATCCAATATATTCTAAAAATATCCCAAATTAATACATAAATTAATAGCCTATCAACTTGGAAGCAAGTTCTTGGTGACTTGGAGGATGCTAAGCTTGAGTATTTCCCTCCACCTATCATTGATGGTCACTAGATTGTATCTCCTCCCATTGAAGTTTTGCTAGAGGGTGCTAAAGCATGGGAGTCCACACCGATTAGCTTCTTCATAGGCAAGAGGCCTCCTTTTCCTACATGGAATCATTAGGCCTAAAAAAACTATAAGCATAAGGGTTTATTGGACACTTTGCTCACTGAAGATAACATGTTTTTATTTAAATTTAACTCCATTGAAAGTGCACAAGAAATTATAGAAGCTAGGCCTTGGCACTTTGGTAGCATTCCTCTCTTATTATAGTTTTGGAAACTTGGTCTTGCTTTTGAAAAAAATAAAACGTCAACATGTTTCATTGTGGGTCAATATGCATAACATCCCTTTAGAATATTGGGGTATAAAAGGTCTTAGGTTACTTGCTAGTTTTATTGGCTAACCTCTTTGTATGGATGAAGCTACTGTAGCTAGGAAGAGGGTGGGATATGCTAGAGTTTGTGTGAGTGTAGATATTGACACTAAACTCCCGGACACAATTTCTCTTCATAGGATAAGGGATGATAAAGTCTTGTATGAGGATTCTGTTATGGTTGCTTATTAATGAAAGCCTTCTCCTAAACAGATTGGAAAAAAATGGAAACCCACTAGTAAGAAGTTCTTAAGAGGGGACTATGCTGAATTAACTGGGCAGGGTAAGAAAATCTTGAATACTATTGATGTAGGAGTTGCTGAGGAAGAGCCGTATGTACCTACCCCTACTAAAAACTCTAGGAAGGGGAACATATCTCCTGATGTTGAGTTTAACCACTTGAAATAGTTAGTAGACCACATAAGCAACCCACATGAGGGTGCAGCTGCCTTTAACATTGATTCTGATGTTAGGAAGGGTGGTAAGGATTCTCCTAAAATCCAGGAGCCTCATTTCACCTCCTCCTCAATAAGGAGTGTGAATTCTACTTCAGGTGCAATGACTGGGGAGTGTAGTGAGTCAATGAATTAAACTAAACAGGGTACTGGGGATGATTGTATGGAAGAGAACCCCCCAACTTTCGGAGCTTCCAATTACTAAAATGGGGGAATAGGATAGGATGGCCTTAGAGGAATTTAAGACTGCCAAGAGAAGGGACTCGACTAGAAGAAATAAGGGCAAGATTACCCAATCAAAACCCTCTTCTCTATTTCAATAGCTATTTGGAATGTTAGGGGCGTGAATTGTCCTATAAAGCAACTAGGAATAAAGGATTTTCTTATTGATCAAAATCTTATTTTTTTTGGCATGTTGGAAACTAAACTCTCTAAATACAACTATGATAAGCTTATGCTTTTTGGTGCTAACTGGGCTCTTTTGTCTAATCATCACCATCACCATCTCGACAGAATAGTAGTGGCATATAATATGAAAGAAGTTACTGCAGTGGTTCTTAAAGATAGTGGGTAATGGATTCATTTAGAGGTCAAATTATTGGCCATGAACATTAAGATAGTGGTCTTAATAATTTATGTTTCTAACTTTAGGTTTCATTGCAAGGAACTTTGGAATGACCTACAAGAAGCAGGACAATCTATGACAAACCCCTGGCTAATTATGGGGGATTTTAATAGCACACTTATGCATGTGGAGGCTGATGGGGTTTGTTGGCCCTAAATGGCACCTAAGAATGGGGTAAATTAGGTTCTAAGAATTGATAAGCGAAAAATGCAAAGCCAAGAATATGATAATAATAAATTTAATAATTTGTGAAAGCTAAATAAATAAATATGTAACAAATAGATGAAATGAACTTTTACTTATTGAAAATAAAAATAAGTAATATAAAAGATAAATTTGATAACAACTTACAAACTCCTTTTTGGCTCAAGAATAACCCACTTTTTTTTCAATGCTCAAGAATAACCTTATGACAAATTCTTTTTGTAGGCTCAAAATACTCCTTTTTAAAGGATCAAGAATAACCTTACAAAAATAATGTAACTACTCACTCGTAGAGAGAACTCAAGTCACATAAAACTTGATAAACAAAATACTCTTAAACATGTATACACTTCAATCTTTCAGACTTGTTTTTAGACCTCTATCTTCTTTCTTTGCTTAATCCACCTTTTATAATAATTAATGTGGATTAAGGAGTCGTTGCAATGTTCATCTCCTCATTTACTCATTTATCCGTTCGGTAAATCTTATGATCGTTGTGTAATAAGAATGTTGCTGATAATATGTTACATAATCTTCTTTATTCGGTCGACCGATAGGCAATGTTCGGTTAACCGATCTTCTAAATTTGTTCATTCGATCGACCGATAGCCATTGTTTGTTCGACCGGTTTTCATTCGATGGGCCGATCTTTATTTGGTCAGCCGATCTCCACAAAGCATTCATTCGGTCAATCGATCTCAATGATTCAGTCGGCCAATCTTCCTTTAGTCGGTCAATGTTCCCTTTAGCATTGGAGTTCGATCGACCAATCATCTATATTCGGTTGACTAATCTTCACTTTATCTGGACAATCAAATGTTTTGCTATAAATCCTCCTAAATCAACCTAGCCTTATACACACTTAAACAAGAATATCAGTAGTAAAGTTGTGTTGTAATCATCAAAATAAGGTGAAACCTCCTTTGGTTTAACGGGGTTCATACAAACACCAAGCTAAATAAGCAGCTAAGGGAGTGTGTCGATAATGCTGGGGTGATGGATTTAAGGTTTTATGGTCTCTTTTACACTTGGTGTAATAAGTAGGGGCTAAATAAGTTCATTAGGAAAAAGCTTGATAGGGCATTAGTCAATGATAAAAGGGTCTCAGCCTTTCCTTTAAGCAGGGCATCCTTCTTAAAGCCAACTCTCTCCAATCACTCTCCTATAGTAATCCTCAACATTACTAACAACTGCAGAAACTGTTTCCCTTTTCGTTTTAACAACTTTCTAACAGGTGTAGAGGGGTTTGAAGAAGCAGTTATTAAAGGCTTATCAATAGGTGTGGTGGGTTGTAAATCTCTCTAATATGTTAGGAAACTTTTGACAGTCAAGAAAAAACTCAAAGGTCTTAATTCTCGACTTATTAGTAACTCTGGAAGGGAACTTGAAGAAGCTAAGAGGACACTGCTTGTGGTGCAAAATGACCAGACTACGTTACGTGGAAACATTCTACTTATGGACAAGGAAAAGGGTCTTCTCAATAGGTATGCTGAGACCTTATATAGACATAGTTCACTTCTTTAGTAGAGATCAAAAATCCAATTGCTCAAGGAAGGTGACAAAAACACCCAATATTTCCATAAATCTATCCTGGCTAGGCATAATTATAATAGAATCACTGCTATTACAAAGAGTGATGGGAATCAAGCATCGACCCAATCTAAAATCAAGCATGAAGCTTAGAATTATTTTTCAAGTCTTTTAGAATCTAGCTTTAGTATTTGTCAACACCTCCTTTCTTTCCTCTTTTATTCCCTACACCATTTCTCAGAAGGAATTATAGGAGCTAGTTAAGCCCTTTTTAGCCTTGGATATTGACCAGGTAGTTTTTTATTTGAACCATAATAAAGCCCCTAGACCTGATGGGTTTAATGGATATTTTTTCCAGGGAGCTTAGGGTAATATAAAGGAAGTTATTATAGCAGCCATCCTTGAATTCTTTGCGAAGGGCAGAATGCTTAAAGAGCTTAATAAGACATTTATTTCTCTTATTCCAAAGCTTCATAACCCTGCCTTCTTTAAGGATTTTCGATGTATTTTGTGATGTAATACTATTTATAAAATTATTGCTAAAATCCTAGTGTCTCAGCTGAAGCTAGTCATGGGACGTATTATGGATCAGAATCAGGCGGCTTTCCTGCATAATAGACTTATCAGTGACAATATTATTTTCACCCAAGAGCTCCTTAAGGGCTATAAAAGGAAGTACTCCACGAAAAATTGTATGATCAAAATTGACTTCCATAAAGCTTATGATTGCATCAGCTGGGATTTCCTAATGAATAGTCTGGAAGTATTTGGGTTTCTAGCTAGATTTTGTGGATGGATAAGAGAACGTCTTACTACCCCCATTATAATGTGCTTATTAATGGAGAGCCTACTATCCTTTATTAGGGGCAAAAGGACCTAAGTTAGGGTGACAAATGTCTCCTTATTTATTCATCTTGGGTAGGGAAGTTTTGACTAGGCTAATTAAATTCAACATTAGAAATGATCGTAGTTTCAATTTTTATAGCAAACGTAAAGCTCTTGCACTTGAAAGCCTCTCATTTACAGACGATCTTCTACTTTTCTCCAGGGCTCATGACAAATCCCTAAGCCTATTGATGGCTTCTCTGAACTCCTTTAAACAGCTTTCGGGTTTGGAAATGAATAGAAGTAAAAGTTTCTTAGTGGTTTCTAAAGATGCTTTATCTTAATCATTTTGGCTCTCTAACATTTTAGGTCTGCCTGTTAAAGACCCCCCTTTCGCTTACTTAGGGTTGTCAGTTACTACCAAAGCTCTATAATTCCAAGACTGCTTTAAGCTTATAGATAAAGTGCATCAAAGGCTAACCAGCTGGGCCAACAAGAATATTTCTTTTGCTAGACGCCTTCAACTATTGAAGATCGTTCTTAACTCTATACATATTTATCGGGCAGGCCACTTTACCTTAGTTAAGGAGTGATGAAATCCCTAGAGCGGTTATTTCGAAGGGTTTTATCAGGTAGTTCTCGGGAGGCTAAACCTAAGGCCAAGGTGAGATGGGAGGATGTCTGTTAACTAATCCAAATAGGAGGGCTTATAATCACACTTGTAAATCTAACCAATAAAGTCCTTATAAGTAAATGTATATGGAGACTACTGACTAATGAGGTGTCAATTTGGACTCGTTGGATGACCCACTATATTGTCAAGAACAGGACCTTGGGGGAATTGAAGCCTAAAATCAATCATTCTCTCTCTTTCCTTTTTTTTTTTTTTTTGCTAGACTATTAAAGCTAAGACCATCTGTGGAACCCTTTTTTAAATGCAAAATTGGCAATAGGGAGAAAGTCTCTATTCTTTATGATAATTGGAGCCCTTTGGGTCCTCTTAATAAGTCTCACCTATTTCCTCACCTCTCTACTACATTAAATAGATCAGCTAGGGTGAAAGAGTGGATAACTGGTTACTCGTGGAGTAGACCTCTCTTGAACCTAGATGGAGTTTTTCTAGCTTATTCCCCTAACCCCATTAAATCTGACTCTTACTATTGGCTTCATAACTCTAAAGGATTGTTCACAAACAAATCCTGTTGAAATTGTATTAGACCCACATGGCAAATTCAGGATTGGGCAAGAATCATATGGAGCTAGTATCTTCTTCCTAAGGTCTCCTTTCTCCTTTGGGTGTGTGCTAAAGGAAAACTTCCTACCATTGATAAACTATCATTCCTTCACTTTCCATCTAGATGCTGGTTGTGTAAAAATACCAATGAATCTTTTGACCATCTAATGTTTGAATATGATTTCTTTAATCTAGTTTGGATGCCAATTAATCATATGTGTGAGAGCTCAATATCTTCCAATAGTTTCACTGAGATTCTTCTATGGCTAGTGAGGAATAGAAACAACAGGATCAAGGAGGTATTTCAAATCGCTTTCAGTTCTTGTATGTATAATATTTGGAAGGAGAGGAATAATTGGTGTTTCAAAGGATTGGAGTCTTCTAGTGATCACCTGATCTACCAAATTGTCAACTGGATCAGATAACAGTTGATTATTAATAGAGCAGGCCACAAAACGGAGATTATATTATAGTTTAGTGGCAATTATCCTAGCGATTTTCTATCTATTCTTTTCCCTAAGCAAAATCTAGCAGATGCAATTAGGGATCTTACGGTTTGGCAGTTCTCTTGCTATCTGGTCAAGAGTCCTCCTTTTCCTGTAGAGATATGACTCAGTCCCCCAAGATTGGATGTTCTTTAAAAGCCTGTAAGAAGCAACTCTTTTTTTTTTCAAATTTTCGTTGATTCAAGAGGAATTTTGAAGTTACCTACTTGGTGGCGAGGAGTTGGGAGATGATTCTTTTATCAGGCTCACTTTATGTGGACTTGGTGGGAAATTGAGGGGGTGATCTAGGCCTCTGGGGATTTCTTTTCCCCTATGACAAATTTTTGCCTTGCAATCCCTGCGAGGCTAGATCGGTCAAATTACAACGATTTCATGCGACTCACTCGACAATTTTAAAAGAAACCTACAAGCCAAAGGGTACTTATTGGGAGATCCTTATTCTTGATTCGCTCCTCATCGTGGACATGGCAATTTCAGCAGCTTAAGGAGACCCCCTCTGGAGGTCTAGTTGCACATCTGCTTGTTCTTGAAAGTTCTCTGCTCTGTGGAGTCCGAGGTTATCTGGTCTTTTGGGATGCGTGATACGCTGGTTATTTTGTCATTTTGGCTTTGTGTTTTGTCCTTGCTTTTAGGTTGTTTCGACATTATCTTCTTTTATTAATTGATTCCTATTTAAATTTTTGTAAAAAATATTTACAAATAGACTTATGGAGTAAATATTTTATTTTTATTTTAAACATGTGTGTATATATATATTCTTCTAGCTCATATTGGTTTATATCCTGCAGCCTATCAGTTGGTTGCAAATTTATGACATAATTTTTATAAATGCATTATTTATCTTATACATATTTGTTTAATTGACTAATGTATAAGACAAAGTCCACGGGATAAATATATATTACAAATGAAATTATGTTGGAGATCATAATTATAAGATTCATGTTATAATTAAATATTATCCCTAAATTATTCCTAGTCATTGCTTTATTAAGATTGGGCATTAATAGGGAGGAAAAACTAGCACATGTTATGTTTTTCCTTATGATGGATGTAATCGATCTCATAGACTAAAGTATGAAGATACTTAAACAAACATGTAGTGCTTATTCGTGAACAAGTTCGCTGAACTGACACAATATGAGAATTCCATATGAAACATTAGTCGTGTGTCTATGGAAAGACTTATTATGATAATTGTATAAATGATCTTAGACTTAAGACTGCCAAAGTTATCTTGTATAGGGATTGTTATGTTTTGATACTACTTACGACATATTCTAGTCATGGATAGTTCATTCGGTAGTCATTGGATGTAGCATGAACTAAATGGAGGTAATTGAATAATCAATATAAGATTCGTCATCCTAAAGTAATTAGGTAGAATATTCTATTGTTCTCTATTAGTATTGATTTATGAAAATCTTAACCAAGGTGGAATGACACTTTGAAAAGAATTTTCAAATGTCATTAATAAAATCAATTACTAATAGTAGAGAACTAATATGATTAGACTCAAATAGAGATGACACTAATTCCATACTCTATGTCTAATCGTAATATTGTATGACGAAAGGATTGAATTATACGAAAAATCATGCACGGACAGGTTAAGTCAAAACCACTTTAACATTCTTAATATTTGGGTGATCATGATATGTTGCTAGACGTCAATCTTGATCTATGATCATAAATTGTTTAATTGAAAAATTAAAGATAAATTAAAATGAGTTTTAATTTATCTAATTCAAATTATGAATTAGAATTATAATTATAATTTATGATCATTACCAACATATTGGGAACCTAATGGGTCACACATATAGGTTTATTGAAAGAGAGCAAAATTTATTTAAGTTGAACTTAATTGTAAAATTTAAGAAACTTTATATTCAAATATAAGATATTTGATTCAATTAAAATTAAATTATAGTTATAATTATAATTAGACTTTAATTATGATTTTTGTTTAATTTTAATATTAGAAAAAATATGATTTTTTTATTATATAAGGAGGTAACCATAGGGTTGCTAGTACGACTCTACTTCCTCTAAAACATCGTTTTTGAATTCTTTTCCAATAACTTATGAATACCGTTAGAAGTCGGACGCGTGAACGACTGTAATTTTTAGATACGAGAAGATGAAGACATCGATCAAGTTTCAGAAATAAGGTATGAAATTAGATTTACACTTTATTATTTTTGCGATTTAATCTTATTATATAATATCGAGATCTTAGTTTTATGAAGAATCGAAAAATATAAAAATTTATTTTTATGTTATTTTTACTTTCGCTGCCCGATTTGATCACTTCCCAATTTCTCAACAAAAACACCCGTCTTAAGACTATTCGATATTGGCTGCATCCAACATAAATTTTATTCTTATGTAAACTTAAGGAGAAATGTAAACAATGTTTATGATGACCGACATAGATTGCAGTTTGACTGATACATAATACAATACTTTACTTCATTATAAAGTATTTTAATTTAAATGCTTATTTGTTTTAACTAATACCTCCTTTCAATAACTAAAATTAAAGATATATAGTATCAAACTTTCCTGAAAGTTATAAATAGTATCAAACTTTCTTGAAAGTTTAGTCTAATAAAAGTTTTATTTGTTACATTATTTTAAATAAAAGGAAAGAAAATAATTCATATTTAATATAACAATATAATTTTTATTTTAAGAAATTTTTATGGATGGATCAAAGTAACACTTTATATATATATATAATTGACATTAAAATCTTTTTAATCGAGATACTGCTTATTTTTGCAAATCCTTGACATAATTTTTTTTTTACTTATTTTGAAATGAAATGAATATGAACATTTTTATTTTATTTTCGTAATAGTAGATGTTAAAAGGATCATCCTTTATTAAGACTCAAATTATGACAATTGTTTTGTATTTTTAGTACATGAAATATCAAAATATATAGAGAACCACCAACCATAGTTCTTATATTTATTGTGAGTCAGATATCATATTAAATTTTAATATTAAGGACTTTATGTCGTTTGGAGCATAGATAACCAAGTGATAATTTGAAATTAAGAACGACTGTAAATCTTTTTTAAAAGATTAGATTTTATCTGGTTAATCTTTAATGTAAAGTATCCATAATGACAAAATTTTTGCTGCATTTGACGAATGAACAGTCATTAGCACTTACTCTATAATGCTATATACTTAATGTATGATTTAAGCCCAAATTACATGCGCTGCCTTTTGTTAGTAATCAAGCATTTTGCATGGATGACGAGGGAACTTAATTTCTATCTGACTTTCCTTAAATATTATTGGAACATATCCTCAATTTCTAGCATGCCTATTAGCTTCATTTTTTGTTTAAAGCGGAGAGTTTTCAAATTTTAGTATGATTTAAATCTTAATAGCTGAAAGACCTTCAAACTTCCGTACTATTTATCGTCAAGTTCAATGTTTCTTTTTTATTCCTTGCATGAATAATTGTCAGAAAACAAAAAGTATAATTAATTTTTAATCAATAGTATTTTTTGTCATCTTTGCTATGCATTAAGTGAAAAAGAAGTTTTTATCAATCTTCTGTTTATCATATTTTTATTTGAACTCTTCATGTAATTAATCTTTTGCTCAAAAATCTTTCCATAATTAAAGAATATTATAATATTATCAAATTAAAAATATTTATTAAAAAAACTTCAATAAAGTTAGACCAAATCTTTTTCAACTATTTTAATAATGTGGATTGAATTAAAAATTAAAGTAAAAAAACTAAAGATTCCCTTAGGATGAATACTTTGTAATAAGTTACTTTGTAGCTCTCATTTTTATACTAAATTTATATTATAATATGTTCAATATATTTTTCTATTTTTTCAGATAACAAAAATTATAATTAATTTTTAATCAACAGTACTTTTGGTCATCTTTGCTATACATTAAGTGAAAAATAAAATTTAATCAATCTTCATGTTTATCATACTTTTATTTGAACTCTTCTTCTAATTAATCTTTTTCTAAAAAATCTTTCCATAATTAAAGAATATTATAATATTACCAAATGAAAAATATTTTAAAAAAACTTTAATGAAGATACACCAAATCTTTTTCAACTATTTTAATAATGTGGATTGAATTAAAAATTAAAGTAAAAACTAAAATAACAAATTAGTATATGAAAATTGATTACAAAATAATTATTCCACTAAAACTTATAACTTCTCTACATCCGCAAATAATTTTATATTTTACATTTTATATGTAATCGAGCTTTTCATGTTTTTTTAATTCCTCTAACTCCTTTAATATTGCAACATGCTCTCCCTTCCTTCAACCTTACTGAATATTCTACTTGATCTTTTGTAGGTTTATGAATTCCTGACCCTCATGCCATATTTGATCCTATCATTCCTCTTATTTAATACTCTTTGACCTTTTATCTTATAGTAACCTTCTTTCTGTTTTGGAGTTATGCTAATCTTCTGATCCCTCAACCTTGGACAAGTTTCTCTCTTCTTTCTTTTTTTCCACTCATACTTGTTCTCGTCTACCTTTGATGGCTTAGCTTCCTTCAATGACTCTCCACCTCAGATTTCCTTTAACATTCATCTTTCTTGCTTAAATTACTTTCTATTTTTGTTAACGATATTTAAATTCTTTTAGCCTTTCTATACTCTTACCTTTTAAAGAAAAATGGAGTAGCCTTTTTATCTCAAGCTCTGGCTTCAACAATTCCAAGGATTTTCCTCCTCTACCTTCATTATCCACTCTTCCTCAACCCTCCTCGCCTATCCCTTTAACACCTTTTGTGGAATGGAAATAACTTGAGAATACCTTAAACCTTGTTAAGATGTTAATTTCGTGTGATTTTGGGTATTAATTCATTACATGTGTTGAAAATATCTTTTGAATCTAATGAATTTGATTAATATTTGTCATCAGGTGCATATCAACACATAAATCACGAGATTAGATCAAAAAGATGTAAAATAAGATAAGACAATTCGAATTCAAGCTGACAGATGCATTGATGACTAAACGTGGGCACGCCTAAGGAATAGGAGCTTACCTGCAGAATTTGATTTTATCCGATCACGATTTTCGGGATCTTGGATAGCAATCCAGATAGGATTTGGACGATTTGAAGCTGATTATATGGGATTGGAATATGGAAAGATCATGGAAGATAGAAGAGAGAGAGACTTGGAAACTCTATAAAAGGAAACCCATTGTTCACGTTAATCACCCCGATATATCTGACATTCTTCCCTTCTTTATTTTTCTGTCTTCTTTATTTTCCAGATTAGAGTAGGACATCTGGGCAGCTTTTGCTTTGAGATTTTCGTCAGTTAACAGACCAGGGATGAAAACCCTTTTGTTGATTACTTTTATGTAGATTTTTACTTTTTTTATGAGTAGCTAAACTCTTTGTCTTAGTTGAGGGAAACCAATTTTCAATCTAGTATGTATGAGATTTTGGGATAAATGTTTTCATTGATAAATATTAATTATCTTCTGGTTTTATTCTCAATTGAATTTCTTGATTTCTAGGTGTGCAACTAGGAGTTAATTGATTCATAACTAGGTTAGTAAAATACGACGTTCGATTTTGCTAATCACAAGTAGCAATTAGGATTTTCGTCTCTACGTTAGAGTTTGGAATTTCTAAGAAGGTAGTTAACTTGATTGAATTCATGTCGTACATGGGTTATCTTGTTCATTGGTTTTTTTGTTCTTAATGCTATTAATCAATTGAACTTATGATTGTATCTAGGTTATTGATTAGTAAGGGTAATTAGAATGCATGTTTCTAATTATTTATTCTTAAGAGAAAATAACCCCTAATTAGTATTTGTTAATGAATTGAATTTTTATGTCAATGATTTATACTAGATTGATAACGACGGTGACCCGAAGACCAAGGTTTGTTTCCTGAATTTCTAGATTTAATTATTTTCGTTATTTTCAATTTTTAAAGCTTTTACCTCTTTAAATTTACAATTAAATCAAAACCCCCTTTTTTAATTTTGTCTTTTGATTCGTTTAACATTCATCGTAGGAATTCCTCGTGGGAACAATCTCTACTCATCCCTATCTACATTCATTTGGATAGAGCTAATTTCTTTTAAATTTGGGTGCAGGCAATAGCATCATCAAGATCTCATTTGTAATTCCATAAAGTAAGGAACAAGATACAAAGATGACCATAGCAAATTTAACTGCTAGGCTTCTTCAAATTTATTACTCCTAAGGTTTTCAATGAAAAATTTTAGATCATTTCTAATTTCAAGAAGTAAATCAGGGTGAGTGCAAATGCAGATGGCCACTATAGTCCTAAATCTTACTTAAGCCTACTAAATTAGCTCCATAAATTGAATTAAGAAACATCTTATAAATACATTCATAAACTAAAGTAATGTGGAATAAAAGGATTGTTAACATAATCAGTTATGGTAGCAATGTGTTGTCCCCTTCAAAATTCTCAAGCTACCAAACTGGTTGATGGTAGCATGTCGATCTCCACTGCAAGCTTCTTTCAATATGAAGTCACGTAAGCCTTTAGACCAGAAGAGAATGTATTAACATCTCAAACCAGTTGTTCACAATTAGTCTTTTTCATCTCCTAATACTTTTAAACTGGATGCAAGGTGGCCATATAGAATGCATAAGTTGAAGCCAGCATTGGCATCATTTTGTGTTGTTGAGATTGATAATCAAATGTACTCAATTCGGGCTATTTGGGAGGGCCAAAATATTGGCACAATAAAGAATACCGGGTGGCAATTGTGATAGCAACTTTCAGAACACCAACTGAAGGGTAGGTAAGGCCAACACGTCCACAAACAAACTCCCCCTAATGTAGCGAAAAATCGTTTATTTGTTGTAAGAAGACTACTTGTGTACTTTCTATATCTTTAAATATCTCCAAATATTTTTGAGAAGATTGTCACGAAAAATTCTTACTAAATTGAATCTCAATGCTCCATTATTTATTTCATTTAAGCTAATCTTATGTCTGTAATCATGTACATCTATGCGTGCAAGTGTGTAATGGGTTTTCATATCCTTTTTTTATCATAGGTACGTGATATCAAAAGTTGCAACAGTTTGAAGGCCTTGAATATTGAAGCCTACGAAGCATTAAAATGTAAACATTTTTGTAGCATCAATTATACTAGAAAAATAATACCATAAGGTTGAGAAACCTCCCAATATCATTGGCTAAACAATAAGAAGTATATACAAGGTTAAAAACCCCAACTTATCAAACATGTACACAAGTAGAAGCACTAATAGAGCAGGGGAAATGCAAAGGAACACAAAATGACTATAATCAACCGTAACAAATTCTGAACTGTAACAAATAATGTTGAGAGATAAAACTTAAATGGCAACCCATATCAGGACATCATAAATTTCTAAATATGAATACCTACTTTGCAGATTCTATTAAATGTGACACCCGAAACATTTAAAGAGTGGAAGTAAGATACGACTTCCTCAAGGCACTAATCTCAAAGTAATACTTAAGTTCTATATATTGATAGATACACACAACTTAAAATATTCATAAAGCTCACTCGAATAGACAAAAATTTTGTTGGATTTGGAAAATCGTGCCTAATGAACATAACAAGCTGAGGAACTTTAAGATGAGACAGAACTGCTTCAATGACTCCATGAATTCTACTTAAAAATTAGTTTCATGTTTAAAATATAACATTGAAGTTGAGCATCAAACAAAAACCAATTTGAATGAACAATTAAACGTGTGAAACTAAAGATAATTTTATGAATCCTTGTCTATGCAGAGAGTCCTAATGTATCAACATTATAAACCAAAAACCAAAAGAAGAACAAAAGGAGATAACTTATATAAAGCATAAAATTTTCAAATTAAAGCTTAATTCTTACTCCCTCCACCCACTACACCCTCTCCTTCATCAAGACAGAGAATAATTAATAATTCTAATTTTCTACATTAGGAGTCTCAATGTAGTGTGAATCATTATATATGTTCCCTGCAAAATCCTCTGAAATTGAATGTAACCCAATTTTGATAATAAGGAATACTAAGTATAAAGGTGTACTTAGCTAAGAACTCTGCACAAGCATCAACTTTCC
>JAOXYD010013986.1:0-14997 GCA_028565735.1 Pinacopodium congolense
GTCCTAGGCCATAAAAAATCAAGTAAGGGTATAGAGGTAGACCTAGCAAAGACAGATGTTGTTGCTCAGCTTCCACCTTCGAATTCAGTTAGATCAATTAGGAGTTCCTTAGTCCACGCTAGCTTCTATCGAAGATTTATTAAGGACTTTTCAAAATAACTAAGCCACTTATTGATCTTTTAACCAAGGATTAAGTGTTTAAGTTTTATAATAAGTGTTTGCATGCTTTTGAATTATTGAAGACTAAACTCACTATTGCACCTATCCTAGTTTCACCTTATTGCTCATTACCATTTGAATTCATATGTAATGTAAGTGATTTCGCCATTAGTGCAATGTTAGGGCAAAGGAAGAACAAGATTTTTCATCCAATCTATTATACGAATAGAACTCACAATGAAGCTTAAAAGAATTATACAACAACTGAAAAGGAGATGTTGGTTGCCATATTTGCTTTTGATAAGTTTCATTCTTACTTAATCCTTTCAAATGTGATTGTATACATTGATTATGCTATATTGAAATATTTGATGAATAAATTTGATGCCAAGCTGAGATTGCTCAGATGGGTCCTATTATTGTAAGAGTTTCATATTGAGATCAAGGACAATAAAAGTGCGAAAAACTTTTTTTCCAATCATCTTTCAAGATTAAATGAAGAAGTTATGGAAAAAGAGGAACATCATAAGGCTCAAAGAATATTTTCAGAGGTACATTTGTTAACAATGAAGGATAATGAGCCATGGTATGCAGATTTTGTTAATTATTTGTATGGTAAAATTATTGCTTATCATTTATAATTTCAACAAAGAAAGAAGTTCCTCTCCAATGTTAGAAGATTTCTGTAGTATGATCCATTTTTATACAAAATTTGTAGAGATGGATTGAATAGAAATTGTGTTCCTTATTCAAGAGTGTCTTGTATCTTAGAGCATTATCATCATAAGGAAGTAGGAGGACACTTTGACCCAACTAGAATGGCTTATAAAGTTTTAGAATCAAGTTTCTAGTGGCCTACTTTGTTTAAGGACATATTTGAATTTGTTAGATCTTGTGATCGTTGTCAAAGACCAGGAAATAGTTCTAGGAGACATGAGATTCCTTCTAATAATATTATAGTATGCAAAGTATTTGATGTATAGGGCATTGATTTTATGGGTCCATTCCTTAAATCATATGCTAAACAATATATTTTAGTCGCAGTTGATTATGTAAGTAAATGGGTAGAATCAGTACCTTGCCTACTAATAAAGTAAAAGGAGTGGTGAAGTTTTAAAGAAGAATATTTTTTACAAGGTTTGGTACACCTCAAGCATTCATAAGTGATGGAGGTTCCTATTTTTATAGTAAGCAATTTGATACCGTCTTATCAAAATTTGGTGTAACCCATAAAATTACGACTCCTTATCATCCTTAAATAAGTAGTCAAGTCAAAATTTCAAATAGAGCAATGAAAAGAATTCAATAAAATATCATTAATGCATCAAGGAAAGACTAGTCATTAAAATTGGATGCTGCAATATGGGCTTATAGAATCTCTTATAGGACATCCATTGTTATGTCTCCTTTTCACCTATTTTATGGAAAATCATGTCATTTTCCAGTTGAATTAGAGCATAAAGCATTTTGAGCTATTCAATTTTTAAATTTCAACTTCAGACAAAGTGTTGAGCAAAGAATTTTACAATTGAATGAGTTGGATAACTTTCATTTAGATTCTTATGAAAACTCTCAACTTTACAAGGAAAAAAATTAAGTAATGGCATAAAAAGAACATCATTCATCGGGATATTAAAGTTAGTGATAAGGTGTTAGTTTATAATGCTAGATTAAGACTCTTCCGTGGAAAGTTTAAATCAAGATGGTTTGGTCCTTGTGATGTTATTCAAGCCTATCTTTATGGAGCTTTTGAAGTTACTAATGGCCAATCCACTTTTAAAGTAAATAGTCATCGAGTTAAATTGTATTCCCCTAGATCAGTTAAGGAATTTGCTCCTACTGTTATTCTTTTCAATCTTCCTTGATCTAGGCTTTGTTTTTCTTAATTTTTAATAGTTTGTTTTGTTTTTGTTTTATGTGTTAGGTTCGCAGTGTTTGATGTGTTTTCTTTTTGTTTTTTGCTTGCCCTTAGCTTAATGATCCCTGTTTTTTTATTTATTTATGATATCTATTTTGGGAGCTTGTCTTTAGTTATTATACCTATTGCTTTCACTTTTTCATTGATCTTTTTTAGGTATGATTTTAATGATGATTCCCTTTTCAATGGCACCAACTTCATATTTTTTTATTAGTTTGGGTGCTTTCTCTCCTTTTTCCTCATGTTTGTGCTTTCCTATTATTTTCTCAAAATTAAGGAAAATATTGTATTCAAGTGTGGGGGAGGGATAAAACTTTTCATAGTAATGCTTAACTTGTCATAAAGTATCTTATTTTATCATATTTTTCAACATAATTTATAATTTGTAGCAATTTTTTATTTTGATATTAATTTTTGGATATTTTTCCTTTTTAATTTATTATGCCCCTTTTAGATGTTATGTAGTTTATTAAGTATGTTGAACATTGGATGATTTTAAGTTACTTCGTGTTTTAGATGATGACATCTTTTGATCATTATGAGTTCAATGTTTAAAATGCATAGTTCTAAAGCGAAATGTGTTTCCTTTAAAAATATAATATCATCTTGCTTTAGTAAAATAGAAAGAAAATAAAAATATGAAAAGAAAAAAGGAAGAAAAGAAAAGAAAAGGAATTAATAAGTAAGTATATTTACTTCGCTAGCTTTAAACCAATTAGTTGAAGCTTATGAGTGGACGTAGTAGCCAATTAATGTGAAGTGATTTGATTGAAGTACCAGGATGATGTTCATGATAAAAAGTTGATCTTTGTGTATAAGATTACTTGACTTCTCAACCAAGCTTCCAAAAAGCTCACATTTTTGCTTTATGTTTTTGTTTTAATGAATGAAGGATGTTTGATGGTTTTGAAAGATGATACATCTTGCTTTAGCACTATTCATTTTGCATATGGAAAGGAAGTGTGATTAAGTTTAAATTTGATGAAACATGAAGTGATTTAAAGTTATTTGTGACTTAGTATGCTTAATTGCCTATATACCATGTTTTAGGCGGCAAAATATTTGAAAACCCTAGGAAATTGGTCCATTAATGTTGTTTGATAAGTTGGACAAGTTTTCCTATACTTATAGGCCATCTTGAACTTGATGATTGAGTGATTTTCTTGAGGACAAGCAAAGTTGAAGTGTGGGGGAATTGTTTATCCTTAGATTTAATGTGTTTATATATGAATTTAATCCAATTTTAAGCTACATTGTTCCTAATTTGCTACTAAGTTATTTAATTATGTTTATAAATGCTTAACATTGCATATGGAAGCTAAAACATGAAGAAAATATGAGACTATATAGCAAAAACTTATGGTTTTTAGACTAAAATGACAATACCAGTAAGTCTGTCGTTGTGCTCAGTAGGCCATAGTTTTACTCTCGAAACAAAGGACTTAAACATTTAGGTACCAATTGACTAGTTTCCAGCTCGATCTTCAATCTTATTGGGTGAAAGTTGCAAAAGTTGCTTTCCCACTTGCAGTTGACATATACATGGAGGTCTGGAAGCCAAAAAAAAAAAGAAGAAATAGAGAGAAACACATTTTTAAAAGTCAATCTTCAAATTCTCTCAAAGTTTAGGGCTCCTAACTAGTGTTCTTCATCTTTTTTTTTATTTTGTTTGCAGATATAATTTTTTTTAGTGGATTCTAAACGCTCAATCATGTGTCTTAAACTGCATGAGTGTTTGTAGCTCCATTTGGTGTATTTTAAACTTATCTTTTGTATTGAAATCCACTCTTGAACTTGTATATTCAAGAACATGAATTATATGCATGATATCTATTTTTTTTTCTTGATTTAAATGAGTGGCTGAACGTGTTTGTGGTTGAGGAATGGTTCTTTGATGATTTGAATGCATGCTCATATGTGATTAAGGGCTGTCTTTTACTTATTTCAACACTTAAAGCTTGTATTGAATGGAATGTTTAAGATTAAGAAGGTAAATGGAGAAAGAAGAGGACCAATCACTAATCCATTGGAAAATCAATAAGTAACTTGATTTTAATCAATACAGGACCAATGACTTGTTAATCGGAGGGTATTAATATGAGAATATGAATTTTTAGATTAAGGTTCTTGCACTTTAAGCCTTCTCTTGGTTGATTTAAGAGTGGACCAAACCTTAGACTTCGAAAGTAAGAGAAAAGACATTGATTGAATCATAACCTTGTCTTGATTTGTTGAAGTTGGCCTAGACAAGTCCCTTGATCCTTAATTAATTCATTTAGATCATTAAAAATTATTTCCTTCACAATTAAATTCATTAAGAAATCTCAAATTTCAAAGTTAGTCTTCTTTGCAAACTTTTAAGCCTTTTAATATACTTTGGTAAATTTAGTTAATTTAATCTCTGAATTTGGTTTCTTTGGGTATTTGTAAGCCATTTTCCTTACTCTTGGTTATATGTGATCTCTATGGGATGATAATTCGAGTCTAAAATACTCACTCTATTACTTTTGATCGGTATACTTGCCGGTTAGTTGGTTTTAACCTTCTTTTAGAAAAAGAGCTTCAATTGTTAAGTTTGGTAATTAATTTGGTTAATTTAATCTTAATAGAAACCATTGCAATAAAAACATGACTTCATGTCAAGCAAAAAAAAATTGACATATCACCATCGATATGGCAGTAATGATCATATTGAAATGCATTGTCATCCGAATGTGATTACACTATTTTAAACTAGTTGTCACCTAAGAGGGATCCATTACAAATATATCTAATTCTATTCCATTCACTATTCATAATCTAATTTTAAAGATGATCTTTAATCTCCTTAGGAGGTCTCAATTATGGATGATAGTTATTAGTTAATGTTGACGTAATAATGCTTCATATGTATGCACAAATAAAAATTCACTTGCATTTACAAACCGTCAGGTCATGTCTAGTAACCCAAGTAAACCATCTCACTATCTTGTCTGTGTTAACTAAGTAATACCAGAAATAGTGTAAGGGAAAGCAAAATTGAAACTTTCCATAAAGTATATGGGAGTTTGTGGAATAATTTCACCCATCAATAATGTAAATAATAAGAGGTTTTTAACAATCCTACTTCTAATCCAACATTAGAAAGTATGAGATGTATTGAATTAGGAATGCATTCTAGTGTTTGATTGTAATGTCATATCCTATAGATTTGAGGTCGAGGTATAAACAATTGCCTATAACCAATACAACTTAGCTAGTTATTCTAATTGCAAATGTTAAATCTTTGAATAACTTGGAGTTAACCACAACGTATGATTGAAGATAACTACAACATTAATAGAAAACTAATTAAACCTTGTTATAAATATACAATGCCTCATCACATATATAAGCTAAATTTTTGCACACATATCAAACCATACCCAATGTTAATAAACATATCATCTAAAATTATGATCGTCGATGCCTCATATAAATTTGATATAAAATGATTTTTAAATTGGAGCACCATTATGTGATAAGGTTTATGTTTAGAATTGATACACCATTTTCCATTCCTTTGTCTTCAATGCGAAGCCTATAAGTAACCGTGACTTCATCATGCAATCATTTAACCTTATCAAATATAGAGATTAAACTGCTTGAATAGTCGTATTACAAGGGCCTAGATTGAGGACCAATAGAAATTTCCTCTTCAACTATAATATTAATTGCATCATTGTTTCAACTTGAGATTTCTTTTGGTCCCTACCAATTAAGTACGAAGCCAACATCTTTACATGTACTTTACAATTCTTGACATTTACATGAAGACAATCTCATTTGGCAGCATATATTATTTATCCATAAAATTACCATAATTTTTTAAAAATGCAATGGTCCATGCCATTCATTTACTATACTTGATTAATGCTATTGTCAATTCAGTTACAAATCCTTCGCAAGTGTGCATGCTTCATTAGGTGATTTACATGTATGATTTTTAGAAAATATAACTAAAAACCAATAAATTTAAATTTATAGAGTTTTAGAAGGTCACATGAGGAAATAATGAAAGCATTTCTTACCGACTTCAATTGTGGCAGTTACACACTATTAGCACTGCTATATAACCACCCGTGTCAATTACACCACCATCAACTGCAATAAAATGAAGGATTTGTGAACATCCTTTTGAAACTTGTCAACCACAAATCTACCCTAATGCACCTTATTCCACTTAATTACATATGTAACAACATAAGGTAACCTAACATTAATTTCGTAAGTCGCATCAGGACATAAAAATATCTTGAGAAAATAAAGAAGAAAATTTCTTCTAAAACTATCTTCATCTCGAGTGATTAGCACTTTGTCAATTATTGAGTAGACAACAATTTTTTTCCAAAAGATTCATACTCCTCTATAAGTAACAAAACCTTTCTTAAGTCAAACACTAGGCTTAGGCTTCTATTTTCTGTTGGGAGACCCAAGATCTAGGCAACCATATATCCATCTATCTTATGTTATTCATCATCCTTAATAGCCAATAATGATTTTTTTTATCAAAGTAATAGGGTAACCAACCTAACAAATCATGACTTATAGTAAACATGCGAATTTGTTGAAATAATCAAAACATATTATGGTTACCCACCTCAACTAAAATGGGTTTAAGCTATATATCAAAATATACACCCTCTTTAGAAAGCACCACATTTTCTTACATATAATGGTTAAAGGAAAAATATACTTTAGACAATGTCAAAGGAACAAGGGGAAATAATTGTGGAATAGACACACATGAGAAATAGAACTGCTAACTATATTATCTCACAGCCTATCTACTTGGTACAAAAAAGCAAGCCCATTTCAATATCATTTCATAAAAATTTTAATACTTTTCACTATCTACCATTTTACCTAATATGACTACCTCCTAACATATGTATTGAACTAGAATTGCCATGAATTGTAATTTTTTTATTTTTATTCTAAAATTGGACTAAAGTAAAATAAGTATCTTCATTGATAAGATTAATAAACTATATTCTATGTTCTTCTTTCCAAAAGTAGAATTTTTGACACATTTTAATATTGAGTATCATAGATATTAAGTATAACTATTATATGTGCAGTTTACCAAGTTTGATGATGAATAAGGTCATACTAACCATTGCTAATAATGTGAAAAAATCTTAAATATAGTTTGTTATCAATACACCATTAATAATTGGTACAAAAAAGGTCCCACCTTAGAAGTTGCTTTTATACTTTCTCAAGTGTCTAAACCTTATTGAAGCATCTATCTTATGGGTGTTGTAAAACTAGCCACATCAACTGTTAGGGAGCAGATTCATAGAGTTTTGGTTGTTATTTGATATCAATTTACCCCTATTTCAGTGCTTAAATGTTTAGTTAATGTTTAGAAATGTTTAAATTGTAGGTTGATGTGAATAATTGGAGGAAATATGCAAAAAGATCAAAGAAGAACACATTTCTAGACCTATAACGGCACCTTATGTAGCCTACTGTTGAAGGACTGTAGACCACTGTTGAAGAATTCAGATTTTGCATACTAACAGCAGGCTGTTCATCCTATAACGGAAACATTGTAGATCGGTAGAAGGTGCCCTTGAAGGACGACATATGCATTTTTCAACAGATTCTTTAACATTTGCGGCCTGTCTTCTTCTTTCACTTGCAGCTACTTCACTCCTATATAAAGAGAGCTTCTCCAGACATTTTAGGCATCCAATTTCAGCTATAAACACCTTAGTTTTAGTTAGTTTTCATATTAAATAGTTTTTAGGTTATTTTTAGTTTCAATCTTTTGTAATTCAGTTTGCAGGTTGTTTTATGAGTCCAGAAGATGTAATCACGTGGATTAGAGTTAGTTAATCATTTCAGATCCATCTTTGGTGATTTCTAAACTTTGATCTTATCTATTATGGTTTTATTTTAATTAATCAAAGTATTGTTGCTTAAGTTATATTTTTATGATCTTTGATTAATTTTTATGCTTAATATTTAATTTCAGTTAAGTTGTCATGCTGACTGTGTTTATGGATGATTAACTGTGATTAATTTATGATTAATGAATTAATCTTTGTTTATTTGAATGCTTAATTCTTGTCCTGAATTGATCACTTAGGATATTGCCTTCAGATAATTTAGGATCTGACAATCTCTACCTAGATTATTAGAAAAGTCAATAAACAACATGGTTTAAATCAATAAACTAACCAAAGATTGGTTAATCATGAGGGTACTAGTCTTGGATTAGGATAATTTAGGGCTAGACTTCCTAAGCTTTAAGCCTATTACCTAAGTCTGAGGGATAACCAAACCCCTGGATAGGACCAATAGAGATAAGTCAGTGTCTTAACCATAGCGCTGCTTTGAATTAGAGAAGACTCTAGATTAAGCATCACTGATCCATGAATTAAATCATCAACTACCAAAGCTTAACTGAATAAATTAGGAAAAGTAACTTGTGACTCTGTTACAATAGATTGGAATTTTTCTAGGATATTGTATAGTAGATTTTAGTAATTTGTTTCTTAAATCATAAATCTAAGTGTTCTCTAAATAATTGTAATCCGATTGACCTAATACTTACATCCTATAAACTTTCTCGTGGGATCGATACTCAGAGTCTTAAATATACTCCACTTTATTACTTCATTCGATCGGTACGCTTGTCGAATGTTGGTCTCAAATTAAATTGTTAAATTGTGCATGAAAGACATATTAATTTGAGCTAATTTTGTATATGGCCAACCGCAATCAAAGCATCATTGATCTTTAAATCAATTAAATCATTAACTACTAAAGCTTAACTGAATAATTTAGGAAAAGCAATCTATAGCTCTTTCATAATTGATTGGAATTTTTCTAGGACTTTTGGATTAGCTTTTAGTTATTTAATTTCTTAAATCATAAAGATGCGTGTTCTCTAGATAATTGTAATCCAATTGACATAGTACTTATATCATATAGAATTCCTTATGGGATTGATACTCAGAGTGTTAAATATACTTCGGTTTATTACTTAATTCGATCGGTACGCTTGCCAAAAAGTTGGTCTCAAATTAATTTTTAATTTGTGCTTTGAGAGATAGATTAATTTGAGCTAATTTTGTATGTGGTCAATCAAACTTAGTAGGAGCGAGGAATTACATTCAATGCTCTAACATCACTAGGTTTTCAGGTAATATCCTCCTCATTGAGTAGTTTGTTTATTCACCAACATAACTTGTTTTATCCCTATTTAGTTTCCCTCTTAGCTTATTGATTCAATTATGTTTAGCGTAAGATGCTCTAATGCCTTAGACATCCTTTATCAACGTATAACTAATTTTCCATAGTTGAATGAAATAGAAATAGTCTTGTAATCTCTCAATCTATAAAATCTTTCCTCAAAATCTAATTAAATGTGAAACAATCCTATAGGCAATCTATTAATCAACCAAGATTTCTCTTTAATCAATTACTAAATTGATATTTATAGCTCTATTGAGTGCCAACTCTCATTGTACACTTAACACAAATTTAGCAAGCTCAATCTCTCAATCTATTGCAAGGTTAAAGCACAATAAATATCATAAACACCATTTCATTGAATCAATAGACTAAAGTTCCACAAAATAGATTAAAAAAATGTAGTTAGCCACACATAATGTCAATAAAATCAACAACACCCATATTCTTTATACAATAGGGAGGAAAACAAAGAATAAAAAGAAACAAAGTTAAGCTTGCACTCTTCACTTCACTTACAAGCTAGAAAAATCTATAAGGTGATGAACTCCTTGAAATCTTGATGGATGAATTTGTTTCCCCTCTTAAAAACTCCCAAAACTTGATAATTGCCTTATTGGGTAAGTCTTTTAATAGTTGGTGGCAGCTCCTAAAGTTTAGAGCCCACATGATGGAAGTCCTAGTAAGTCATGATTAGGACTCGTGTATCTTGAGAACTCTCTGACATGAACATGACTAAGTTATAATCAGGACCTAGAATTTCTAGCTTTCTACTTTACTCGTTATTTTTACAATAACTTCTTTTACACACCTTTTATGGTCATTATATTTGATATTTAAGTTCCTCACGTGATATGCTTAAACCTCATAAAATTTCATAAGAATATGAGGTCTAAAAATATACCTAACGCATCATCAAATTCACTTGTACTAAAACTGGTGCTTATTTTAGCTTCTTTTATTCTTCTTTTGATGCATTCTTAATGGCTTGTCATATGACCTTGAAAATTGGTTGGAATTTCATAAAATGATGCTCTAAGTCCTTAAATTGATCTCACATCTCCTTTACCTCCAAAAGTACCTTAAAATGTTCACTAAAGTTCTACATAATATTCATAATGATCCACAACAATATAAGCAACATATTATTCAAAGCCTAAGATAATCATTATGAAATCATGCCTAAAAGATGTGTAATTAGGTGGTGTCATAGCTCAAAAGTGGTTTTTTACTCGAGTGACCATAGAATGAGGAGGGTTGTTGTGTTTGGTTAAATAGTTTTAATAGGAATATTGTTAGGGAATGGGAATGCCTAGGATTTCATTTATTACCTTTAGAAAGTTGAATACTTATTCATTAAACTTGGGAAACAATGTCATACTCTTCACTTACATTACGCAGTCTAAGATTATTAAAAAAAAATCCTAAAGTTGGTAGGATTGAATCTTGAATGAAGTGTAAATAATTTTTCCCACTCTTGATCAATAAAGAATTAGATAAGACCATATTACTTAAAATGATCTAAATAAAAAGGGGAAATGAATCAGTTTTCAGATAATTCTCTAATGACAAAGTCAAGGAATTGAAGATGTAACTTATTGACTGATGTTATATACTAATTGATTAATGTGCAAAAAGTGCGTAGTTTTCTCAAATGCATCCCAAAACATAATATTAACTCTTAATCCTGATTAATCCCCTAAATAATTCAGCTAAAAATTGAAGCTTAATTATTTATCAATAAAAAACATGTAAACCATTTAAATCATCAATTATCACTTAATTTGGTCATTCAATATAGTATTACAAAAAACATCCATGTACCTCCATTTTTGTATATCACTAATCATCATTTGATTTCTTCCCTCACTTGGTTCAACAATATGTCTTTATGATTATTCCTTTTGGTCTTGATGCTTATTAACCTATTAAATAAGATTTAATGAATTTTTTGTACCCACACAAACTTATGTCCTTGAAGTTTTGTTAGTTTTCTCCAACCTCTCAGTATATCATTTCACCTAATTATCTTATCATAACAAAACTATTCTACAAGCCTATAATAGCCACAATAATTACAAAACAAGGGTGTATGAGTCCTATATGTATGTTTATATACATACCCAGGTCTTGATTCATTAAAACACCTTATATGTTTATTTACTTAGGTAGGTAAATATTGCATCCTAGTATTATATCTATCTTATGTGCTTTCCTAATTCTAGTATTTGGTCCATACTTATATCCATCTATCCTAGTTATGGGCGCCTTTTTTTATGTAGCCTATATGTGTATTTATTATCTAATTTTTCCCTTTTACAAAAATGGTCTTACTAGTGGATGATGCATGCTCATGAGTGTAAAAATCCATTTATATTATTTAAAATCTTTTATGCTCATAACATGGATTCCAATTTTTTCATTGCTTTTAGTAAATTTAGATAATAACTTTTTAAAGGATTCTACTTCTCTTTTTAATGAAGCATTCCCAGTGAATCGAACTTATGTCTTCACTTTTCAATTTATAACCTGCATGTAGCTAGTAACTTTAAGGTTTCTTTAGGCTTAGTGTACACCTTCTTCTTTTTCTTAGTTAAGAGTTCAAAGTATTCTACTAATTCATTATAAGTAAAATTTAATAATATAATAATGTTCATCATAGGAAGTAGAGTAAGAAGGTACATCATCATTTACCATGAAGTATATATATGCCACTTCTTCTTCTTCTTTTTCAGTCCAACTCATGTCATCCCATGTAGTGGATTTTAGTGCTTTCTTTTTCTTTCCTTCTTGCTTCTTATTTTTATCATTTTCTTTAAAGACTAGGCATTGTAACTTCATATGACTTACTTCCTTCTATTAAAAAAAGTAATGTTAATTAAATTATTCTTAGGATTGTAATTAACTATTTTAAATCCCTTCGTCTTAAGGATATATTCTTCTTTAGGGACCTTTTGAAACTCTTTATGAGTAAGGCTATATCCTTATCTTCACTTCCACTAATGAAGGCTTCACCATCACTATACTTCTCCTTTGAAGCCTTGAAATTTATGTTCCTTTTCTTTTGGATAGTCTCCTCTTCTTGTGTCTCTTTTAGCCTAATTTAATAGTTAAGAGGGATCTAACTAATTCTTCTAAGGGAAGGATATTTATGTCATTTACTTTTTTAATGGCATTTACTTTAGCTTTTGATGTCTTTGATAAGGATCTTGGTATATTTCTCATTAATTCAACATTAAAATGGATCTTAACTAAACCTTTAAGAGCATTTATAATATTGATAAATCTAGCATATATAGAGGATATACTTTCATGCAGTTAAGTGCAAAGAAAGATGTTTAAGCAAGAAGTCAAAAATAAAACATCTAAGTAAAATGACATCATTTTACTCTCCAAATAGGTCAGCATTTTAGTTATTATAATTAAAAGAAATGACAAAAGTACAATGGTGCATCATAACAACTTCGTTTCACTCCCTTTAAGTGTAATTTTACTCTTAAAAAATCCATGATATGATGTTTAGTCTAGTGCTAAAATGAAAAATCTACCCCCAAGAAAAATATTAGGATTTGTTGGTTCAATTTTTATAACTAGGACTGGGGTAAATTAGGGGCTTTAAACAATTTCTAAGTTCATAATCCTAAATTCACCAAGTTAAACAATTAAACGGAAGGAAATGGAACAATATTATAAGCAATTGAAACATTAGTATAAAAAACTTGTCAATTAAGTACTTAAAAGTATTAGTTCATAGAAGAAAGAATACAAATGATTTATAGTAGTTTAGAGATGCCTGCTTTCTCTTATGTCTACTCTCTAATAAACCTTATTAAGAATTTTTACTATAACTAATCACAAATACAAAGTTAGCAATACAATTATTTTTCAAGGATTAAGGATAACTTTTGCAATCCTTTTTTAAGACATAAGGATAATCTCTATAGTATTGATTTCTCACAATTCTTCTACCTCTAAAAAATACATAAAAGGAATCTCACTTAAGATTAAAATGATGTATCAAGAGGTTCACAAACTCTTTGAAATGTATGAAAAAAATGTGCTAAAAAACCACTCATGAATACTAACTCAATCTCAACTAAAACTCTTTAACATAAAGCCTTTCAATGTTTAAAACACTTGTAAAATTGATTTCTTTACACTTGGATGCATAAAAACAATTCAAAGTACCTATTTATAAGTGAAATAACTCAAATTAGCTATTTGTTACTGCTGTGTGATGTTCTAATACATTAAAATCATTTTCCCATTGGAAAATAAACATTTGAGCATAAAATTTGGACTGCAAAGATGTTCAAGATTGAACAATAATGGCACAATTATAGTACTGTTGTTAATGTCTCACTTCAATGTTGATAGCACAATGGCTTTGTTGATCTTTTGGTGAACTGCCATTGCGTTTCTAGAAAAACATATAAAAAATTGACGAAAACATGTCCAAAATAACCCAAGCTATTTCCAACACTTTAAAACATTATTTTAATTCACACATACATTGAAAAACTTCCCTAAAACATTTTGAATTTATCAAGAGGGTTATTAAAAATACTCCCCTTACAAATTCCTCTTAATTATATATTCTTCATGCTTATAAGAATTCATGAATGCAATAATGCATGATTGAACCTTTTAAAATATCAAAATATACTTAGTAATACTTACAAAAGCTATAAGAATTCTATATTGATATTCCAAAATGATTGAATCTTTATTATTGCTCCATATTGATGCTCTATGACCAAATTCATACATCTTTCAACCATACACCTAATCGTAAAAACCTTAAACACAATAAAAACTTCAATCTAAATATTTTTTTGTCATCATTAAATAAGGTGAAACCTCCCTTGGTTCAACAATCTCCCATTTTTTAGGATGACAAAATCATATGGTATCATAAACTATAAAGTTATAAATAACCATATATCATTCCAAAAACATTCAAAATCACTTACAACATTCAACTCATGATACTATAAACAAATAAACCATTTCAAAATCAATATCACATTTACAACTAAAAAATTCAACACTTATCACATAATCACAATAAGAAAAAAAATTATCAAATTTAATTAACTACCCCAAAATGTATCAGCACAACTTTCATAATTTTAAATTTAACACAAATAAGGAGTTTTAACAATTTACCAACTCTACCTAAGTTGGTTAAAAATCATAGCTCCCCCTAAATTCATGGATTATAAAAAAAAATTCGAAGATTTGCAAGAAAATTTCAAAAAGTTTACTACTGCCCCTAAATGAACATAACATCACATCCTACCTTTTCCCCTCTTTGGAATCAATAGAAGGTAGAAACAAACATTTACACATGCAAAATCATAGCGAAAACAACATAAGTCAAACACAAAATAATCATAAGTCTCATAAACTATGTAAAAGATAAGTAGAATATCATAAATATGATTCATACATATAAAAATCATATTGAACAACCATCTATCACACCTAATGATAGGGATGCATTTTATAGCATTTATATAAGTTTTTAAATTTCATTTAATCCCTATTTTGCTGTTTAAATGATTATTTTGTGTTCATATTGTGTTTACATGTAGATTTAATCATTGGACATAAATATAAGTTGAAAGGGCCATGTTTGGAGTAGAATTGGAGTACAATTGGAACTAGAAGAGATGTGGAATCAATTTAAGGAC
>JAOXYD010014015.1:0-14994 GCA_028565735.1 Pinacopodium congolense
AGGAAGAAAAACATGTCATTAGAGATAAGGAAGAGAAGACACCTGGATGATAACATCACTTGATGATCCATTAAAGTGAATATTGATCTTAATCAGAAACAATGATAACAGTAAACTAGAAAATATAAATAAATAATTAAATTACAGGTGCAACATATATCAAAATAATGTTTTGTATATATAAAATATCAACGTACCCAAAGGGGAGCATGTATAGGCAAAGGCAAAATACACCAATAAGGTAACCAAAAGAAATTCATCAAAAGAAGGGAACCAAGGAAACAAAATCAAAAGAGCCCTAGGCAAGAATAAAAGCCTGACTAAGCTAGCTAGAAGGGGGCAATCTAGTATGAACATAATCCCAAAGAACACCTATCTGACAATGGGCTCTATTAACTCGCTCTTGAACATCATTGACTTTAGACTCTATCTTCAAAATATGTTGCTCGAGGTGAAGAAATATGGCCATCTGATCATTAGAAATAAAGTAAGGCATAACTGTAGGTGCATCTATTGCAGGAGGAGGGAAATGGACACTAGGGATGGCTTCAAAAGAAGCTTTACCTATACCTTCCTCAGGTGCTGTAATAGGCTCAGGCTTAGGAGCATCATCATCATCAACTCTCTTAGTACCCTGAAGAGGTCCACTTACCACCCACTTTTGCATTCTGCCAAAGCTTTACAATGGAATACCTAATAATAGAATTAGGTTAAAGTTGCATAACTATTTGACCCTTGAAAGACACTCTTGCCTCTTGGAGGATCCTAGTTAATAGAGTTAGGAAGCAAAAGTTCTTGTGCGCATGCCAAGAGTAGACCACAATACGGATACTATACAGAATAAAAGGAGCGAGGGGAAGGCTCTTTATGGTTATAAAACAATAAACATCTTATGGAGAATATAAGTACCATCAAATCAAATTTCATTTAATCCACTCGCATGGACGATCACATTGGAGGCCAATTATGCAACAACTATTCGTTTTTGAATTGACAGCTGGTAAGTGGGATAGTAGCTCCTACTTGATGACCTAATTAATTACAAGTCAGCTTAAGCCACATTAATGATAAGCCACATTAAGATCACTATGAATTTGATCCACTCGATGATCATAGGCATCTCCAACGTCTAGTATATCTAAAAGTGAAGAAATGATAGCATGAGTAAGCAAAATAAGGATACATCGTACCATTGAACGCATGTCAAGTTGATGATCAACTTCTTTTTCTTCTATATCAGCGTAAAACTCCCTGACCAATAGTAGATAATAGGACCTAATTAAAACCAGAACTGGATCCTAACCTAAGATGTGAAAGGCTTCAGAAACGTCGAACTCAATTTCAAGAGATTGGGCTAAAGACCATTCTGTAATGAATTGGTTTGGGAGGTGACTCTTAAACTAGTTTGAATTTTCTCAACTTGAGAAGCGTGAGTCCTTAAAGCTAGGTCTCTTTCTCGAGCTGGAAGCACATTGAAATTGCCTAGATGAAATTTTTATCTTAAACTAGTCATTAAAATTTTTTTTAATAGAGAGCAAAAATAGGCTGAAAATAAGAAGTTACCAATCTAGTCTTGTGTAAAAAATTCCAAGGGACCCAAAAAATCTCAAAATTTTTATGAGCATAATAATGCTTAAAATTAGTACAAAAAGATAGATAATAATCCAATGATTCCAATGGTACTAAAATTATTACAAAAAAAAGCTTTAAATCACAATGAAATTCATGGATAAAATTAGATAGTGGACAGAAATTATGACAATTTGATCTAAAAACACAAATTTTGGATGAAAAATGAAGATGGAATAGGTGATTTTAGGGTTTGGAGTTGTTATTGTTGCAAAGAAGAGGAGAGGAAGAAGATGAAGGTTTTTGCTGAAATTGCATCATTTATGTGCTTAACAGAGAGTAAAACAACAATTCCTAAGGAGTTAAATGGCATAATTTCAATCCGTTGTTAAACTTCCCAAGAAGACTTAAATAGTGATCTTGATAGGTTAAACCCCCTCCGTTTTACTACCCACATTTTACTACTGCAGAATCTTCCTAAACTTGAATTTTTAATTCAAATCCTCATCTAATTAATCCCAAATTTATCATAGATAAAGATTAAAGGATAATACAGCTGAATTGCTTAAAAATAGGCTTCAAGAACATTAATTTTTTTTTTAAAATAGGCTTAAAAAGATTGAAACTTAAAAGAAAACTAAGTTAAATTTTAAAAAGGCTAAATAAAAACTAGTAAAGGACTTAAGGAAAACATTTCCAAAACACAATAAACAACCTATAAGGGACTTATGGAAAAAAGAAAACTAAACCTATCATAAAAAATTAAAAACTAAAAATTAAGAGTAAAACTATACCAAAGACTTAAAAGAACTTACTTAAATAAATAAAGCTTGAAAAAGATTTAAGTAAAACACACTAAAATAAAATTACACAAGAAAATTAAAGTTAGAAAAGAACTCAAACTAAGGAATACTAAACTAAAATTTTAAAAAGAAAAGACAAAAGGCACACTTAAAAAAAAGACTAGAGAATAATAACTAAAAAGAAAGAAAAAACGCACAATTATTTAGATAGTTAAAAAAGGAAATTAAATCTAGTAGGTGTTGGAAAGAAAAAGAGTTTTTAGTAAGTTTATTGTCCTTACTAGGGAAATAGAGTTTTGTCCTTTGTCTTTTGACCTTAAAAGATCATTGGCCATTTGAAACTTCAATGGTACTATATGGATAGACATTAATCATATCATAAAGGCCAGTCCAACAAGACTGCAATTTCTAGGAAAAAGTTTAAGACGCGAGCTATATATTAAAAATTTATCACCAACTTTGAAATTACGAAGAATGATGTTTCTATCGTGCCACTTCTTGATCATTTCTTTATAAAATTTGACATTTTTAGAGTCAGTAAGGCAAAATCAATCCAATTCATTTAATGTAATAACCTTTGCTCACTAGCTTTCTTTGAGGTGAAATTTAAGAAATTAATCACCCAAAATGCCTTATACTCTAATTCAATAGGTAAATGGCATGACTCACCATAAACCTAATGATATAGAGACATACCAATGAGGGTCTTAAGTGCAGTGCGATATGCCTATAATGCATCATCCAATGTTAAAGACCAATCTTTTATAGATGCACCAATAATCTTTTTCAAAGTTCTTTTAATTTTCTAGTTAGAAATTTTCACTTGATCGTTAGTTTGTAGATGATAAGATGTGATAACCTTATGGGTTACACTATACTTCGATAGGAGGAAATTTTTTATTACAAAAATGTAAACCACCATCACTTATTATTACTTGTGGTGTACCAAATCTTGTAAAAATATTCTTTTTAAGAAATTTCACCACACTTCTTGCTTTATTATTGGGTAATGCTATTGCTTCAACTCACTTACTGACATAATCCACTGCGATTAAAATATATTGATTGACATATGATTTAGGGAAGGGTCCTATAAAATCAATGTTCCAAATATCAAAAACTTCACAGACTAAAATTTTATCTAAAGGAATTTCATACCTCCTGAAAATGTTTCCACTTCTTTGGTAATTATCACAAGATTTTACAAATTGAAGTGCATCCTTAAATAACGTGGTCTAATAAAATCTAGATTATAAGATCTTCTGTGCAGTTCTAATAGGCCCCAAGTGTCCTCCTACTTCTCTAGAATGACAATAATTTAAAATAGAAGACACTTCTTTATAAGGAACATAACTTCTGATAATTCCATCTCTACAAATCTTGTACAAAAATGGATCATACCAAAGAATTCTTTTAACATCAATTAGGAATGTTTTTCTTTGTTGAGAGGAATAATCATGAGGAACTACATTTCCAGCCAAATTATTAACATAATCAGTATACCAAAACAATGTATCCTTTACTGTCAATAGGTGCTCCTCAGGAAACAATTCCTTAATTTCTTGATTTTGTCCTTTTTATAACTTCCTCACTTAACTTGGAAAGATGATCAGTGACAAAATTTTCAACATCTTTCTTATCCTTGATTTCTATATCAAATTTTTGCAACAATAAGATCCATATGATAATTATTGGCTTTGTATATGATTTTTTCATCAAATACTTTAAGGCTGAATGATTAGTGTACATTGTCACCTTGGAAAGAACTAAATAAGATGTGGATTTATCAAATGCAAAGACAACAACCAACATTTCTTTCTCAGTCATTGTGTAGTTCTTTTGGGAATCATTCAGTATCCTACTTGCATAATATATTGGATGAAATAATTTATCCTTCTTTTGCCCTAAAACTGCACTAATTGAAAAATCACTTGCATTGTACATTAATCCAAAAGGTAAAGACCAATATGATGAGATTAGGATTGGTGTACTTGTAAGTTTAGCCTTTAATAGTTCAAAAAAATGCATGCATTTTTTGTTAAAAGAAAATCAAGTATCCTCAGTCAAAAGATCAGTAAGAGGTTTAGTTACTTTAGAAAAATCCTTAACGAATCTTCTATAGAAACCAACATGACCTAAGAAACTTCTAACCGCTCTAAATAAATTTGAAGGTGAGAGTTGAGTGATTACATCTATTTTAGCTAGATCTATCTCTATGCCTTTACTTAAGATCTTATAGCCAAGCACAATACACTCTTGAACCATAAAGTGATACGTTTCCCAATTTAGTACCAGATTTGTCTCTTCTCATCTCTTAAGCACTTTATCCAGATATACTAAATAAGAATCAAAAGATGTGTCAAACATTGAAAAATCATCCATAAACACTTTGATACATGACTCTATCATATATGAAAATATAGTCATCATACAACGTTGAAAAGTGATAGGGATATTTTATATCCCAAAAGACATGCGCCTATAAGTGAATGTGCCATATGGACAGGTAAAAGTAGTTTTCCTTTGGTCCTCAAAAGCCAATGGAATTTGTATGTAGCCGTTATACCTATCTAATGCACAATGAAAATTGTGCCCAGCTAATCTTTCAATGACCCGATCAATGAAAGGTAATAGAAAATGATCCTTTCTAATAACATCATTTAATTTTCTATAGTCGATACACATATGCCAACCAGTTACCTTTCTTGTAGCTATTTGCTCATTTTGGTCATTCTGAACCATAGTAATACCCTCTTTCTTAAGTATTACCACAAGGTTAACCCAAGGTGAATTATAAATATGAAAAATTATTTTAGCATCTAAAAGCTTAACCACTTCATTTTCACTATTTATTTCATATTCAGGTTCAACCTTTTTTGTGATTGAACTAATAGCTTACTTCCTTCTTCTATAAAAATTTTACAAGTATAGATCGAAGGACTTAACCCCTTAATATCTGAAATGGTCCAACTGATGGCTCCTATATGATCTCGTAACACTTGTAACAAACTTTCCTCCATATTTTCAGTTAATGAGGATGAAATAATTATAGGTAAAAGTGATAAAGGTCTTATAATAGCATATTTAATATGCAAAGGGAGAGGCTTTAATTCTAACTCTATGGTGCTTCGATAAATGGCCTTGGTAAAGGCTTAAATGAAATTTCTAAGATCTCAAATCTCCTTAACAGATGCCAACCAGACGACACCTTTTATGTTTCCAAAGCTCCTAAAGCCTCACTAATTTCTTCTTCATTAAAATCTATGGACTGAGAATGAGTCAACACCATTTGCAAAGGATCAAAGCACAAGAAAATGGAAGGGTCACTTTCAAAATGTCTAACTCTTATAAAGTTACAACTATTATAATCTATTAAGTGCTATACAACCTTGAAAACATTGAACTCTACTTCTTCGTCTTAGAACTTTAGGATCAATTTTTTGCTATGCACATCTATCAATACTCTCATTGTGGCCATAAATGGTTATCCAAGAATAATGGGTACCTTACTATCTTCTTTAATGTAAAACACTTAGAAATCCACAGGATAAATGAACTTACCAACCTTAACTAGAACATCCTCAATAATTCCTCGTGAATACATTAAAGAATGATTTGCTAACTATACTGAAACTGTTTTAGGTTTTGGTTTTTTTAATCCTAATTTTTTTTAAAAAAATAAGGGCATTAAATTGACTAGTTCCAAAGTCCACAAGTGCCCTATCTATTTTTAATTTACATATTGCATAAGAAATAATAAAGCTACTAGGGTCCTTCAACTTAAGAGGCAACTTCTTTAAGAAGATTGCATAATACTCTTCATTTAACTTAACAATTTCATACTCTTCCAACTTCCTTTTCTTTGATAAAATGTTCTTTAGAAATTTTGCATATCTTGATATATTTTTTTTCTATGACCTTTGCAAATGGAATACTAATATGTAGTTTCTTGAACACATCCAAAAACTTCCCAAATTGCTTATCTAACTTCACATTCTTCAATCTTTGAGGGTTAGGAATTTGAGTTTTATATGGCTCTTAGTTTTCACTAATAACTTCCTTTCCCTTTTCTTTTCTTCGTACTGCTTCGAATACTGTTTCATCACTCTTTTCAACTTTTGCTTCCTTCTTCTTTTCTACCTTCCTACTCTGTACTTCGTTATCACTTCTTAATACTCTCTAGGATTGGCTTTTATTATACTTGGTAGCTTATTGGATAGTCGTTCTTGCAAAAGTTAAGTAATTTGGTCGACTTGTGTCTCTAAGTTCTTAATTACTGCTTCATGATTTTGCAATCGAGACTTATTGTCATAACTAAACTTTAACATAGCTTCTTCTAAGCTCGATTCCTCATGTGGATGTATGCTAGCTCTAAAGCCAGGTGGTGGAGCTCTTTAAAGGTTGGCCGAAGGTTGGTAAGTATTCTGGTTATCTCACTAAGTAAAGTTTAGATGATTTCTCCATCCAGAGTTGTAAGTATTTGAATAAGGTTCATTCCTTTACCTATTGTAATTTATATACCAGGCTTGCTCTAGCTCTTTGGCAAAGAGACTACCTACTTGCCGATCTAAAGATGCATGAGAGGAACTTACACAATGCTCACACTCAGCTTGGTTCCTAAATCCACTACTTCTAACTCCACTAACCAAACTATCCAGTGTCTTATTTAATACATCCATTTAGGTAGCCAAAGAAACGATATCATTTATAGCATGTACCCCGGATAGCTTCCTAGGATAGCACTCTAAATTATATTGAAAACTATTAGTCGCCATCTCTTCTATTAAATTGTATGCTTCTTTTGAAGTCTTATGTATGAAACTCCCTCTAACTGTAGTATCTATAACATAGTAAGTAGAAGGCATAAGGCATGTATAAAAGATGTCTACATGTTACTAGGTGTTGAAATCATGACTTAGACATTTTGCCAATATTTCCCTATACCTTTCCCATGCCTCATACAAACTCTCATTTTCATATTGCACAAAGGAACTATTTTCAGTTTTCAGTTTCCAGTTTCGCAATCTTAGCAAGTGGGAAAAACTTAGCTAGAAACTGCTTCATTAATTCATCCTATATTGTAATGAAACTAGGTGGGTGGGTATTGAGCCATGCTTTAGCCTTGTCTTTAAGGGAAAATAGGAACAATTTAAGCTTGAAAGCATCATTCCTAAAATGATTAGAAATGTCAAGAAAATTCTGTAAATGCTCATTAGGATCTTCTAAGGTTGTACCAGCAAATTGGGAACCTTTAACCATTGAAATTATTTTATGAGGGATTTCAAAGTTGTTTGCGTTGATCCTTGGTTACACAATGCTAGGCGTAGATCACCTTTTATTATCTAAAACTCAATCCATCGTAGATAAGGGTTTAACACCCTTTTGAGGTCTATCAACTATTTGTTCAGGTGGATCCATGTCTAAGTTAAAATACTATTCACTAAAGGTCTCGACTCCTACAGTTTCAGAAGTGCTTGCTCAAGTTTCTTTCTTTTGCTTTCAAATGGTTCTCTTAAGACCCAGATCAAATTCTAACTTCTCAGGTTTTTGTCCCTGAATATGCATGCAAATTTAAATAAACAAGAAAACAAAGACAAACTACTAAATAAAAAAAACTCACAACATAAATAACATACAAATCAAACAAAAGCAAAATAAACCAATTTAAACACTTCAAAATATATTAACAATTCTAGACTAATCTTCACTAATGTTCCTTAATATTCCAATTATTTGGTGAAATCCCCAACAATGGTCCCAAAACTTTATTGTTGATTTTATATTCAGGCCCATTTATCAATTTAAATTAAAAAATTTAACAGTTAAATCACAATTTTCTTTCTTTTTCAATTTCAAACCAACAATGATGGTAAGTGCATCAATCACAAGTAATATAAGAAAATGTTCAAGATACAAGTTATCGTCTTAAGGGAATTATCAAATTGCAAGTACTAAGCCAAATTAGATCACAATTATTTAGAGAATCCTAATCCAATGAGATTACCCACTAAGTTTACTAAATGAATTAAAAATTACAAGTTATGCAAAATAACTTAGTTTAATTAAAAAGGATTGCCTAATGAATGAATTGGCTCATAATGATCTAGATGGCATAAATATGGATTGAAAGTCTTGTCTTAAGGTCACTTCTTTAAATCAAAATAGTGTTATGGTTAAGACAAAGTTTTATCTCTAATTACTTAAGATGAGGTTTGGTTATCCATCACTCTTAAGTATTAGACTTAAAGTTCAAGAATTGTAATCTAAAAAATTCCAATTTTCAAATTATAACCCACAAGATAAGTTAAAGTTTGATTATTTAATGACTTAAATTAGGTTATTTAAGGATTTGTCTAATAAATCAGGTAGATTTTTTAGATCCTAACTTGTTTCCTAACTTTTCTCTAAATGTTTATTTTAGAATAAGCACTAATATCATCATTTAATCAAAGAACAACCCTTAATCATGCATGGAATCACATTTAACATATATTTAGATCATTTTGGAACCATTCCCTAACCAAAATCAGAATCGACCACTCATTTGAAGTAAAAAATAATTCATTCTTATCATAATCATCATATTCTTAATAAATGATAACAAAAGATAGATTTCAATGTAAAAGAAGGGTTAGAATGCACCATAAATAGGCTACAAATAGGTTTACAAGCTTAAATTATGTGTCTAAACTTTAACAATCCTTAAATACAAACTCAGATATGTAAAACAAGATTAAAGACATGAAGAACAAGAGAAAATAACCCTAAAATTAGAGTAATCTGATTTTTCTCTCTAATTTTGTGTTTATTATATTGTTCCCTCCTTATTTTTGGCTTTAGACACCCTTCATATATGTCATGACCAAGTGGGAATCAAGATGCACAAGTTTAAACCAATCAAATGTGAAACCTAGATGGAAAAATCTCGATTAGTGCTAAAACAACCCTTGACAAGGAGTAGAATGATGTTGTATTACTACCCATGTTTAAGTCCCAGAATAGAGTAAAACGTGAGTCTTGAAGGGTAAAATGCAAGGTTGTTTGCTACCACCGTTTTGCTCTTCATTTTGTTCCATTATTCACATTTTGGTTGATTTTCACTTTAATTTGGTTATAATTTTAAAAACAAATTTCTCCTGATTTTGCTCGATTCTTCACATTTTACTTGATTTTCATCTTATTTAGGATATAATTTACAATTTAAACATTCCAAGACATAAATTAAATAATTAAGCACTAAAATAGGAGTTAATCAACATCAAAACACCATGAAAAATCATATAAAATGAACTCCTATCACATATAAAAGGTATCAATAATCTTGATACATTACGATAAACTAAAAAATTGATCAACGTTTTTTTTTCTTTAAATAATCTAACCATCTATCATAATAATGTATCATGTTGTTTTCAATTTAGATTTCTATGAATTTATAATCAATTGATGCTTTTTTAATCTTAAAACAAAATCACAAAATCTTATAATAAAAAGGTATCTTAAAAAATCTAGGACCTATTGTTGTTATAAAATCTATTGCTTCTTAAAATAAAGTGAAATAAAATGTTTAAAAAATATACAAGAATGATAGAACCATCTAACCCAAAGTATTTACAATGTAAAACAATGTCCTTATCATGTAAAGCATTTTTTAAACTGAATTAAAAACTAGCAATGCTTCTTAAAGGAAAATAAAAACCCATATCATTAATTTTTTTCTTTTCCCTTTATCTAATACTTGTTATTCTTCATCATCTCTAAAAGAAATATTTTGACTCTCTTTATTTTTGTTCTACTTGTTCTTTTAAATAATTTTCAATCATTTTATATACATCAAATGGTACCTTCTTTCTAAAAGAAATATTATTCTTTACAATATAAAGAAATTTTTTTATTCTATAAATTCCTCCACCTATAAAATATTTGGAAAGAAGAAAAATAATTCTATACTAAATCAATCTTAACAAGAGTAAAAGATGTTAAATTTGCTACATCTTTTTAATGATTGAGAGTCACTCAATATAACGTCAACTTGAAAAAAATACAAATATTAATGGAATTTATATAATATATTTGAAAATTCATCTTTTTACTTGATTTAATTTTTTGTAGAAATTTTGAGTTTAAAATTTATGGGTTAATGTTAAGGGTCAAATTTATAGTCTTTTTAGATGTTATTTGTTGAATATTTACCCTTATTTATGTTCTTAAATGTTTAATTTATGTTTAGAAATGTTTAAATTACATATTGATATGAAGAAATGGAGATTGGAGTAAAAAGATGGAAGTTTTGTCAAAAGTCAAACTAAAAGTTAACTTACAACAGCGGGCTCTCAAGGTGCCGTTAATAGATAAACAGGGTGCTGTTGATGAGTTCAACATACGTCTAACAACGACGATCCACCACCAATCAACATCGCTATTGTATTCGTAGTCAGCATGTCGTTGAAGGACGACAAATGCAATTTTTGACTCGAATCTTTAACATTTATGGTTGTCTTCTTCCTCCACTTGTAGTTGTACCTTCCCTATATTAAGGGACCTCTACTAAACGTCTAAGCAAGCAGATTTAGGCCTCCAACACCTTCGTTTTTAGATCAAAGTAGCTTTTAGGTTATTTTTCATTTCAATCTTTTGTAATTTAGGTTTTTAGGTTTGTTTGAAGTTCCAGCAGTTGTAATCACGATGTTTAGAGTTAGATAACCATTTAGGGATGTGATTTGGTTCATTTTAAACTCTTAATTTCATGTATTATTGTTTTTATTTTAAATAATCAAAGTATTGTTGCTTAAATTATATTTATTAGGTCCTTTGATTAATTGTTGTACTTAATGTTTAATTTAAGTTAAATTAGCATGTTTAAATTGTTTATTGATGATTAATTGTATTGATTGATTGCTAACGTATGATTAGTGAATTAATCTTTATTTATTGAATGTTTAATGCTTGTCCTGAATTGATCACTTACGATATTGTCATCAGATAATTTAGGATCTGACAGTCTCTACCTAGGTTATTAGAAAAATCAATAAACAACTTGGTTTAAATCAGTGAATTAACCAAAGACTTAGTTAATCATGAGGGTACTAATCTTGAATTGGGGAAATTTAGGATTAGACTTCATAAACTTTATGCCTATTATCTAAATCTGAAGCATAACCAAACTTCATGATAAGACCAATAGAGATAAGTCAGTGTCTTAACTATAGCGTTGTCTTGATTTAGAGAAGATACCATAGATTAAGCATCACTGACACATCAATTAAACCATCAACCACTAAAGCTTAATTGAATAATTTGGGAAAAGCAATATGTGACTCTTTTACAGTTAATTGGAATTTTTCTAGGCTTTTTAGATTAGCTTTTAGTTATTTATTTTCTTAAATCATAAAGCTGAGTGTTCTCTAAATAATTGTAATCCGATTGACGTATTACTTACATCATATAAAATTCCTCGTATGATCGATACTCGGAGTCTTAAATATACTCCACTTTATTATTTGATTCAACCGATACACTTGTCGAAAAGTTGGTCTCGTATTAATTTTTAAATTGTACATTGAAAGTTAAATTAATTTGAGCTAATTTTGTATGTGTCCAACCTTAATCAAGTTTTTTTCACCGTTGCCATCAATGTGAATTGTAATCTTAGGGATATATCGGTTTCAATTACTCTTGAGTTTGTTTAGTTTTGTTGTTTAAGTTGTTTTCTTCATTGTGTTATATATTTTTTTATGTTTCATTTTTCATTTTCTTTCTTTGTCATCTTTGTCTATGAGTTGCGACATCTTTTGGTGACTTGATTAAGTTATGAAGAAGATGTGGAGGAAAAATTATCGTTGGCTTGATAGCCAATGATATGATCATGAGTTAGAATTAATTGGGACGATAGTTGGACAAATTAAGTCAAATATTTTGATGAAACCTATACCCCTAATTTTAAAGATTATCCTAATTACTCTTGGCTTAATCCAGCTTGTTTTGAATAACCTTCACATTTTCCTAATCAACAGTATCCTGAGTGTATAGATGAGTGTACCTCTAGTTGGATAGATCATCCTGATTATTTTTGGATTAATAAGGCTAAATTTAAGTCACATTTACAAAATCCTTCTCAGTCTGAGCATGATCAAAGAACCATAGAGAAAATTTTGGAATCAATTAGGGAAATTGATCATGTAGAGTCAATTGACCCAGTAAATATGAGTGGTGAGTCTGCATCAACTTTAGGTAATCCAAATTTCGACACTGTTGATTGTGGGCATCGTTTCTGGGTCGTTAAAATAAGATAGAGGAAGAGTCCAAGGTAGCATATGAGAGCATAGAATTCATAGGTATTTCGACTTTTGATTCGCGAGAAGAAGTTGAATAATTAGAATTTTTACAGAGATGGTTGTTTAAGGGTATGATTTATAAATTTAAGACCCTTCTAATTGGTATAGGAACCATTCCAAAATTGGTTTGGCATTATACCAAGGATGAAGATGAGAAGTTAGGCGTTGGACATAAGCTTAGGTTGAAAATTTCCTAACATTAAGGTCCAATTAAGAGACCTTAAAGAAACACTTGTTAGGAGGCAACCCAATCGTAGATGTAGGATTTCCTATGCTTTCAATAAAATGGTATGCTTTTTGCATGCTTTTAGTGTGTTTTATTTTAGTGTGTTTGTTTTTAGTTTTGTGTGTTTCCTTTAGTTTTTAGTGGTTTGATATTTTGTCCTTGATTTTCATATGGTTGCAATTGACATCAACGAAGAGCTTTCAATCACATATTTATCCAAGTGTATTCATTTCCTTTCTCTCTTATATTATGCTTTATTTGTGATTTGTGAACATTAGTGACAATGTTCAATTTAAGTGTGGGGGAAGGATAGCACACTTAAGTATTTATTGTCTGATAGTATATCTATTTATCAATTTTCTTTTACTAGTCTATAATTTTTGGAATTTTTTTCCAATTTTGATACTTACTATTAACCATGTTTTCTTTTGAATTCAATTATTTTAACTGTTTGAAATGTTATATGATTAATTTTGACTATTAATGACTAAATGCCTTTAGCTCAGTTCATAATTTGGATAATGGATACTTGATGAATTGAATGATATTCCACATATAAAATGTAACTAATTGAGTAATTTTGTGACTTCTTTTTAAACATTTTTATCATTATAATAAATAAATAACATACATAACATAATTAATTAAATAAGTGAGCAGAATTCACTCCGTTGATTTCTTAACTTATACATATATTTATATAAAAAATGCAAAAGAAAGAAAAAAAGAAAAGAAAAGAAAAGAAAAAGAGAAAAAAGAAATATATGTGTATAAGGTTGAAGTTATGAGTGGTGCTAATTACTAATTGATTTAATGTAACTCAATTGAGTAATTGGGGGTTGTTCACGAAAAAAAATGTTCACCTTCGTGTTAAAAGATTGAATTACTTCTCAACCAAGTTGCTCACATATTTAATTAATTAGTTAGCCAAATAAATTGTTAAAGAAAGAATGTGAAAGTGTTTTGAAAGTTGATGAATTATACTCATTATATTTGCCTTTTACATGTAAAATTGTTTTTTGTGATTTAGTTTGAAGATTGAAAAAGAATGAAATGATTTAAATGCATTTGTTAATTGATATGAATAATTGATTATAGAACACTTCGATGAGTCATTATTTTTGAAAGATGAAGAAGACATTTTCAATAATGATGTTGTTAATCTTTGATTAATTTTCCTATAATTATATACTAGTTTGAGATTGTTGAAGGATTGGTTTGCTTAAGGACAAGAAAAAACTTAAGTGTGGGGGAGTTGTTAGGGGGCAAATTCATAGTGTTTTTGGTTATTATTTGATGTCAATTTACCCTTATTTCAATGCTTAATTGTTTTATTAATTTTAAAAATGTTTAGATTGTAGGTTGATATGAATAATTGGAGAAATGTGCAAAAAGTTCAAAGAAAGACACAATTTTGAACCATTAACTACACCCTACATAGCCCATTGTTGATGGACTATAGACCACCATTGAAGGAGTCAAAATTTGTATGCTAACAACAGGTTGTTTAGCTTATAACGACATCATTATAGATCGATGCAGACCAACGTTGAAGGGCACAAACACGTCTCAATAGATTCTTCAATAATTGCACCAGTCTTCTTCCTCCACTTGCAACTACTCCAACCCTATAAATAGAGGGCCTCTCCAGACGTTCTAAGCATAAGATTTAGGAGTTAAACTGTAACATACCCTAATTGGAATTAGCATAGTTAAATATGGAATAAATGGTTAAATTGTGATTAATTGGAGAAAATAGTGAACACTTGTGAAATTGAGTTGTTATGATTGAAAAATCATAATTTTTCTATAGAACTCCGATTGAGATGATCTTTATATCAAATCAAAGCTAAGAAAGTCCTCTATATTTTCTTGTGACATAGGAAAAACAACATTTGGACAATAAGGGGCTCGAAAATTGGGTCAAAGTGAAGAAGGTCATGATGAGAGGTAAGACATTACTATATTAGTGAATAGTAATCAATTTTTTTCACCTAACCCCACTCACTCTTTTCTTCTCCTCTCATGCACGAAATAACCACCTTCCTACCTCCATTTGCAG
>JAOXYD010014042.1:0-14993 GCA_028565735.1 Pinacopodium congolense
GAGCATTGGAGTTAGAGAACACCCAAGGCTATGACAAAATCAATGTAAAGCATCTATTTTAAAATTCATGAAAACATTATAATGCAATGTGCTAATTTTAACAATTATGCAAAGACTTTTAATCCTAAATATGCAATGACTCTAATACTAATATGCAATGGCTTTAATACTAACATGTAATGACTCTACTAATAACATGTAATGGCTCTTGAAAATGTCCGTTTAAATTATTCAATAGCTCTAATATTAACATGCATTGACTTTAACACTAAACATGCATTGACTCCCTCTAAGCCTATGAATCTATTTTTCAATCTAAAACATTTATAGTAAGGCCAACATTATCAAATCAAGCATAAATTTTCAAAATTCAAGCCAAGTCATATATTATCAAATATGGATATAGGAATACCTCCTTTTGCATCACTATTTGCCAAATTTTTTACTCCTTACTGGTTCAACAATTTGCTTCTTGATAAGCTCATGTAAGGCTTTTTGGTGATGGTTCCATTTAAATTAAAATGTTGGAGATACCACTTCTTCTTAATTTCTAACTTGACACCAATTTAGTACCAATTATATGTTGGCCTACAAAATAAAGAAACTTACTTTGTTTTAGGTATCCACATAAACTTAGGTCCTTGGGGTTAGCCTTAACACCTTTTTCAACCAAAACCTTTGAAGGTTTTCTAAACATTCTTTGTTTAACAAAATTTTTTTTTCTACATGAACAACTTTGCCATAAAAGTTACAAACATATGTAACATTATGCATATGATCATGAATCCTACGATCTTGATGCCTAAATGTATTTCTCATATTAAAATTAGATCTTCTGGGATAATAGTTATGCATATAAGAATCATGAGAATGCATCACGTCATTATGCCTATGAAACATGCCATTTTGCCTAATATGAGATTTTAATGCATTTCTAGATATTATATCTCTAAATGCCCTTCCTTGATGATAGTTATGCCTAGAACATGAATGAAACATATTTCTTGTCCTAGAATGAGTATAAGACACATTTTTAGATGTATGAGAATGAATATTGGGTGCATTTAAGATGGTTGACCTATTTTGTCTAAATGGTATAAAATGAAGCCTAACATTATGCACATTCTTTTCTTGATGATATGGCCTCCTAGGATGTAATTTATACATGCCTTTAGCCTTAAGAATATGCTTGGGACGAGTATGAGAATGTAAAGACATAAGATCCATATTATGAAGCCTAAATACATGCATGTCCCTTCTTTGTTGAAAATCTCTCATAGGATGTGAATGTGATCCATTTCTAGGATTATGCATTAGCACCTTTGAAACATAAGAATATTTAGGACCTTTTTGCCTACCATGAGTCCAAAATGCATCATTATGAAATGATTGTGCATGCCTAAAGAAATTGTGCCTATTTTTTGTTACATGCACATTTTTGTTATCCTTTGAACTAGATGCATATATGAATGCATGATTGGTCTTCCTAGCATGTAATTTGGATGAAGATGCAACATTCTTAAATGATGGCCTAGCATGAGCTTTTGATAATGATGCTCTATTGTCAAATGAGGGCTTAGGAAAAATTTCATCATATTACCTATTGCCTTTTACAAAAATTGTTTTAGCATCCTTTGAAACATTTGCATCAGCATAGCCTAAACCATGCCTATCATTAGAAATAATTTTTCCTCCTAGCATGCAATCTAACTTATCTTTACCCTTTATAAATTTAGATAATGATTGTTTAAGGGCTTCTTCTTCCTTCTTTAATGATTCATTTTCATGCAACAAATCATGCTTATTATCATGTATGCAAATAACCACACTCTTAGACTCTAACATGACATTCATTTTATTTTTCAATCTATCAATTTCTAATATGCATGCATTCTTGGATGTAACACATCATGAAATTCAACTTTCATTTTCTCATTCTCATGTAAACACGCATCCAATTCCTTTCTCAATCCATCATTCAAATTCACTAATATATCATTTTCAATCATACAATCATTTAAAGTATCATTCACACTCTTAGATTCTAAAACATGCAAATCATTCTTTAATTTCTCATTCTCTACTCTAAAATCATTTAACAACTTCTTGCATTCCTTAAACTTAAAAGAAATCTTCTTCCTTTCCACTTTAAGAGCTTGTGTAACCTTAACCAATTCATCAAATGAGATTTCATCAAATTCAACGTTGTTTTCATCATCATTTGAGTTAGAGAATACCTCATTTCTTTCCTTTTGAACATTTGATAATAATGGAGCTTCTTCCACGAAAAACTACAAAGCATCATTTGAAACCTCTTTTCTCATTTTTGGCTTCTTCTACTTCCTTCATTTCCTTCACCTCTTCTTCATCAATGCCTTTTACACAAATTTTCTCCAACCCACACCAAGTCTCAAAAGCAAATATTCACATAGTTAGTTTATCAAAAATACATCTTCTAATCCATCGTGAAGAATATGCATGCCTTTTTCATTTAAGGAAACAAAAATTTTCTTCATTTGAAAATCCATAAGGGAAATTTGAAATAAAATCTCATAAATAAAAATCTTGGCCCATAAGATAAAATTTTAATATAATTTTCCATTCAAGAAAGTCATTTCCATTAAATAAAGGCAACCTATTAATTTCAAAACCCTCTTGACCAAAACAATGTATTATTTATAATCTTTACTCACAATTCATTAAAAATTATGTAAATATAAGACCAAGGCTCTAATACCAATTGTAAGCCCTATAGAACCCAAGAGGGGGTGAATTGAGTGTTTAAAAATTCTTACGGAAATAAAATACTTTAAACACCTTATGCCAATTTTAGTTATATGCAATCTCTAAACCAAAATTCAACCTAAGTGGAATATTGAACTTTATGCCAGTATTAAACAAGTTCAATTAACAATTAAGCAAATACAAATGTACAAATATAAAACAGATAGGGAAGAGAAAGAACACTAAGATTTATAGAGGTTTGCCTACCCCAAAGATAGACTATGTCCTCTCTCTAACTACTTATTGGAAATTAACTAACAACAATCTTAGTTAAAGGCCAAGAGGAACCTTTACAACAATCTTAATTCAAGGCCAAGGGCAACCTTTAAAACAATCTTGATTCAAATCTAAGAGGAACATATACCAATCTTGTTCTAGGTCAAGAGTAACCTATCAATCATACTTTTCACAAAGAGGGTGAATAATAACCCTTATCAATAATCTTTTTATGGAAAAGAGGAGTCTTTCCAATATAACCAAGGTTTACAATTCTTGTCCTACAAGGACAGCCCCTAATCCAAGCTCCCTTAACACAAGATAAGGGCTTAAATACAATAAATACAATATGGAATGTCAATGCACAATTAAGGCATAATCCAATCCAATTCACATTTAAGGATTAACATAATTCAAATCTTCTTTATCCTAGGTGAAGAGCAACCTATTAAATCTATTTTAAAGGCAAAGAGCAACCTATACCATAATCAACAACCAACACAAATTAATTCCACCAATTTTAAGTCACTAAAGCACACCTTCTATGTTATTTCTCTAATGTTCCTGCAATAAAACCAATTCTGAAAATTTTAGAGGCAAAACAAAATAACAACAAGCCTTATATCACTTCAATAGGTCATTAACATTCAAATTCAATCAGAAAAAATGTGAGCAGGCAATCAAAAGTCAGATTATGCCTAAGTTCACAAAATCTATCAACAAGTGCAGTCTTAATGTTTTAGCTTATAGAAAAACATTTTTAACCTACCAAAGGATGAAACTAAATGAAATAAACCTACTGTACCCTTAATCAATCAGTTCACAATAAATTGCATCAACAAACACAATTTTAGCATATCAATCGAATGATTAAAATCAAACTTAAAGTCAAGATTGTCAAACTTAGACAGTTTTGAGCTACCTGCAAAAATCAAGCTAAAAAAACTATATAATCACTCAAAAATTGAAAAAATACTAGCACACTCCTAGGACCTTAAGCAAACTAAAAACATCAAATTTGAACAAGCAGAAATGAGTTAAAATATCAAATCGAAATAAAAAAGGAAGCTGCAGAGAAAACTTGATAGTTTTGTGCAGTTTGTGTTCTTTGAGCTCAAGCACACGATTTGAGTGCTTAAAAATTAAAGTAAAAGATCATATGCACTCTTGAGACCTTAAGCAAAATGTGTATGATAATTTTGAATTAATAAAAATAGTTTTGCTAACTTAAAATTGAAGAACACATAAATTAAACCAAAATGAACTAAAACAAAGATAGTTTTGGTGTTGAGACTTTAAAAGCTTGAATCAAAAGAAATAATGAATAAAAAATTCAACTAAAACCTTTTTGAGGTTCCTCTAAGTATAAACTAACTAAAAACACAAATTTTGAAGTATAACAACTGATTTTCAAATAGCAAAAACATGATTGAAAGAAAGCTGTACAGAAAACAAAGAGAGCTTTGAATAATTGAGAGATTTGATCTTGTAGTTTGTTTTTCATAGGTTCTAAACTTGTTAAAAGTGTTTAGGAATGATATATATAGAATTAAGAGAAGTTTGGAGTCATTTGGGAAATCACAAGCTGCCACACGATAGCCAACTTTAGTTAACAGATTAGGGTCAAAGGTTACTTTTAAATGTTTTTAAAACATTTCATTATTTTTGAAAGTTTTTTAAACATTAAGATCTAACTTAAACATCTTAAAATATTAGAGTCTAACCTAAATATCGGTTAAAATCCTAGAGTGAAAACACACTTTTTACCTTATTTATTATCTTGCTTGTTTAGTCCTTTTTTTAGGCTATAATGCATATAATTATGGCTTGTGCCCACCAACTGCAAATTTGGTATTTATTAAGCTTCTGTGCATACCAACTGCATATAATTGTAAGACCATAATTATAGCAGTATTTTCAGTATTGTTACACATCTATGAGCCACAATATCTCTAACATAGACAAAATGCTGACAAATATGAATATATATTTTAATGTTGCTTAATTTTAGTCAGAACTCAAACACCTTAAAACCTAACAAAAATTCAACTCTCAGATAGACCTTCTCTTTTATTATCACTTTATTTTCCTATTGATATAAAGTCAGAGGTAGTTTATAAATGATTGTCACATGTGGATGATGCTTGATACGGAAGAAGTACTAGTTGAAGATTTGGACAATCTTATAATTATATGCAGTTAGTGCACACAAAAACTTAATGAATGCTAACTTACACTTAGTATGCACAAGTCATAATTATATTTAAGGTAGTACTAAGTGCTTTCTATATTTGTGAATACTTATTTTCTTTTTGGCAAAAAGTGTGTTTTGATCATAAAGTTTTAACTAATATTTAGGTCAGGCTCTTACATTCCAGAACCCTTAGATTAAGGTCTAAGGTTGTTTTTAAATATTTTTAAACGTTATAGTTGTTTTTGAATGTTTTTGAAACATTAAATTTTAACTTAAAAGTTTTGAAATATTATGATTTGACCTAAATATTAGTTAAAAATTTAGAGTTAAAAACACACATTTTACCTTAAGTACTGTGTTACTTATTTAGTCCTTTTTTTAGGCGATGCATATAATTATGACTTGTGCCTACCGACTACAAGTTTGGCATTCATTAAACTTCTATATACACCAACTAAATATAATTATAAGACTCTAATCAGTGCTGGATTTTCAATCTTTTTACATATCATTGTGCTATAATATCTTTGACATTGACAAAAAATTTTTAAATATGAACATATGTTTTAATATTTCTTAATTTTAGGCAAAACTCAAACACATTGAAACCTAATAAAAATTTAGCTCTTAGTTAAGCCTTCTATTCTATTATCACTTTATTGTCCTATTATATTAAAGTTTCATATAGTTTATGCTTATTTGTTTCATGTTGATAACGCTTGATATGGAAGAAATACTAGATAGCGGGTTTGAACAGTCTTATAACTATACAGTCAGTGTGCACAGCAACTTAATAAACTATAACTTGCAGTCAATGTGCACAGGTCAAAATTATACTTAGGGTGGTACTATTTGCTTTCTATATTTGTGAATAGGGTCTAAGGTTATTTTTAAATATTTTTGAAATGTTATAATTGTTTGTAAATGTTTTTGAAATGTTAAGATCTAACTTAAACTTTTTACATTGTTATGGTCTAACTTAAATATTAGTTATAACCCTATAGTCAAAAACACATTTTTTACCTTAGGTATTGTGTTGCCTGTTTAGTCCTTTTTTAAGGCTACGATGCATATAATTATGACTTGTGTCCACTGATTACAAGGTTGGCATTCATTAAGCTTTTGTGCATTCTAACTGTATATAGTCCTTTTTTATTAGGTGATAATGCATATAATTATGACTTGTGTCCACTGATTGTAAGTTTAGAGTCATATGCAGTCGATATACATAGAAACTTAGTTAACGCTAACTTGCACTTGGTGTTCATAGGTCATAATTTTTGTTAACTAGAGTTGTTAACTACTAATTGATAGCTTGTGATTGGTCTATATGTTAAATAGACCCCTAAATGCTACATAGTCATATAGCAGCTTATGATTGATCTATATGTCAAGTGGACCCCTATCCCAAGATGTCATGTGGTACTACTACATGGTATAATTTTTTTAAAATTTATATATAGATTTTGTAAGTGCTACATAGATTGTCATATGGTAGTAGGACTCACATGACTAATGATATTATGCCATGTAACAATGGATTTAGAAAATTACCTTCAATATTAAGATGTCATAAGATTAGATGCGTGACACAAAAATTCAGTTTGTAAAGTTTTAATAAACCATAATAGGAGGTTACTAGATTGATCTATGCTAATTGCAATGTGTTATAATTCTATTGTTTAAAAAATATGTTAAATTAAGGGAGGTTCCACCTTATTTTGATGATAATAAAACAACTCTATTACTAATGTTATATTTTATTGTATTGTAAGATAGGTGGTTGAAGAGGTTCGAGTGTATTTGTTTCAACAGTCTCAAACCTTAATTGTAATTCGTGAAGATTTTATATGGAGACTCATATCATGTGAAGAAGTAAATTAGTTTTAATATAGGGTTTTATGTAATTTCATTATAAGTTTTTTGCTCAATTTGTTTTGATTAATAAAGAGGCTCACTCATGCATACTTACGCTCATGACTTAGAAAATACATGTAGGAGCATAATCAAAAGCATTTATATATTTTGATGTGTGTATGTGAAATCCCTCTTAATATATGAAATTATTGAGAAATGCATGAATTAATAAGGTAATTAAGATGGCTTGAATTAAAATATATCTACATTAGAACTTGTTTGTCTCAGTTTTAAAATTGATTTAAGATGGTTTAGTTACCTTGGGATGAAGTGATCTTGATCTTTTAAGGTTGTTCAACCGATTAGAGAGTATCGGTTGACCGAATGATGAAGGTCAATCGACCAAAACTTAATAGATCAATTGAATGATAAAGGTCAGTCGACTAAGCTGATTAATTGTTTATAATATTGGAGGTTCGTTGGAAAACGACTAATTAACTAGATTAAGAGTATAAATAAAAGTGTTGGTAGGTGGTTTAGATATAATTAAGCATTTTAAGCACTTTTTTTTATCATTCTTGAGCATTTTAGTGTGTTTGTGTGATTTTTGTGAAATTAGTGTGCATTAATCTCATTATTATAAGAGTCTCTTTTTGTATTAAAGCGATCTTGGGTAAAACACCTTTAAGTGTTATTTTTTGTGAGGCTGTTCTTAAGCTCTACAAAAAGAACGAGAGAAGGTTATGCTTAAGCTCTAAAAAAAGAATGAGAGAAAGTTATCTTTGAGCAAAAAAAAGGAGCTTGTAATTCTAAATGTTGTAATCCTTAACTGCTTAAATAATATTATCTCAATAGCTTGTGTTGGGAATTAGATGCAGGGGCAAGTGAACCGTTCTGAACTTATATAAATTAGTGGTGTATTTCTTCTTTATTTCTACATTTTATCAAACTTGTTTGTTCATTTTAAAAGAAATTTTAATAACTTAATTCACTCCCCTCTTAGGTGCTATATAGACCCAAAAGTTGGTATCAGAGCCTAAGTTTCACATTATTTTAATTCCAATGAAATAGTGAGTAAAAATCATATGGCACACATAATTCACAATTTTGCTTCCTCATCTAGTCTTGAAGATCATAATCCCTATAGTGATATGTTCTTAGATGGAAACAATTATTTGTATGGAAAAAATAAACTAAGATGCTATTTGATAAGTGAAAGTGCAGATTTATGAATTGTTATCTCTTAAAAGACACCTATGCCTACCAAACTCATTGGAAATGAACGGGTATTTAAGAAAGAAGATGAATATGATAATGAAGAAAAAAGGTTAGTTTCTCTAAATTGTAAAGTTATGCATATTTTGTATTTTGTTCTTGAGTATATAAGAATTCAATAAGATTTATGTGTGCAAAACTAAATATGAAATTTGGCATACCCTAGAAATCACTTATGAAGGCACAAATCAAGTGAAAAAAAAATCAAGATTAGCATGCTCACTTACTAATATGAACTTTTTTTAATGTTTCATAATGAAAATATTTCTTCTATGTATGCTTGGTTCAATAATATTATAAGTGCTCTAAAGGACTTAGGTAAGACCTATTTTAGTATTGAGCTTATTAGGAAAATCCTTGTATCTCTACCAATGTTGTGGGAAAAAAAGTGATGGCAATTTAATAAGCAAAGGACCTCATCACCCTTCCTCTCGACGAACTTATTGGATGTCTATCAACCTATGAAATGAGGATGAAAGATACGCAAGAAGAACGAGATGTGCCTAAAAGAAAGAATGTAGCCTTTAAAGAATCTAGAAAGGAGGAAAGCAATAATAAAAAATCATCACTTGGAAGTGAAAATGAAAAAATTGCTCTTATTACAAAAAGATTGAAGAAGTTCATGATAAATGCATCAAGCCATAGAAAAGGTATGTATTTCTTTAAAAATAAATTAACTAACATCATATGCTTTGAATGTGGTGAAAACGACCATTTGAGATCGCAATCCCCACACCTCAATGAATAAAAAGATAAAGAAGAGAAGAAAGAAAGAAAAAGGATGGAATAAGGAAAGAAGAGACTCAAAAAAGAAGAAGAAGAAAGTGATGAAAGCCACATGGTCCGAATTAAGCGATTATAAAAGAGAAGAAGTGGCCAACATGTGCTTCATGACACACAATGAATTATGTCCCTCTTACTCCAATACTAGTAAAAATGAATGTGATTATGTGAAGATGATTACTCATATGAAGAAATATTGGAGCATATAGAAGAACTAACCAAGAAAAATAAAAAGTTGTATGATAGACATAAGAAAACTCTAAGAGAATTAGATTAGTGTAAATTGAAAAAAGAAAATCCTAAGAACTACATGGATTTAGTTAATAAAGATAATGATGAACTAATAAATGAAAATAGAACCTTAAAGAAAGAGGTAGAATCCTTTATGGAATCACTTGCGAAATTTACTAAGAGAAAGGAGAAATTAAAAACATTACTATGTGTTCAAAAGTAGGAAATAATAAACATGGATTAGAATATAGCAATGGAGCTTTTACTAGCAAAACCACTTTTGTTAAGGAAAAGAATTTAGAAGATGAAAGTTCCTATAGGAATGTTTAAGATGCATCTAATAGATCATATCAGGCATTCATGTATGCATCAAAGCTTAAGAAATTTCCTTAAAGTCGAATAAATGATCAAAGATCTTTTGTTTAACTTGGACAAAATTTTCAAAGAGTTTATAATGATTTTATATCAAGGAATTTCTATAGAAATGGATCTAGAACTTATAACTCATTGTTGTGCTCATATTATGAATGTTATGGTTATGTTTCATATTTTTGCTATAATCGTTTAGATGCTTTTTGTCAAACGGATATAAAAGATATAATGCTTAAAGAACAAAAACAATTTGGGTTCTTAAAGGTCATTAAAATCCTCCCTATACATGTTTAATGTTATCAAGAGTCATATGAATGAGAACTGTTTTCTGGGAACTACTGATTTGTAAACATTAAGAATTAGGTCGACCTAATTGGTATATTGGTTGACTTAATTTTGGTCGACCGATAAACTTAGATCCGTCGACCGATGTATTATTAAATACATGTTATAACTTTTTTGTACTCGGTATCTCTATCTTTCATTCTCTCTATTGCTGCAACTTTTCTTAAACCTTTAAGACCCTTGTTTACTTTTGTTATGTCTATTTTTATTTTCTCTCAAAACTATGATAGATTAGAGGATATTATTACTAAAAAGATGAGGTAGGTATGTCATTAATATTCAAGGACCCAAAATGAGATGGGTTCCTAAATCTATATGATTTCTTGTTTTATAGGTTATCAAGAGAAAAAACAAGTGGCATGTTGATAGTAGATGCCCACAACACATGACTAGCGATCCTTCATAATTCATCACTTAAAAAAAAGATTAAGGATATATTATATTCGGTAATAATGTCGAAGGTAAGGTAATTGATATTGGAAAAGTCAGTAAGGATAATTGTCCATTAATTGATAATGTCTTACTTGTTGAAGGTTTGAAGTATAATTTATTAAGTGTAAGTCAACTATACGATAAAGACTATAAAGTATGTTTTATAGGAGATGAATTTGTTGTTTCAAAGATTAGTGATGGGAGTATTGTTTTCCTAGGAAAAGAGAAGGAAACATATACATTGTTGATTTGTATAACATGAATAAACTTGAGAATAAGTGCTTGATTTCTTTAAGTGTATGTTTTTGGATTTAGCATCGACATCTTAGACATGCAAGAATAGATCTCCTATTGAAACTAAATTCAAAACAACTTGTAAGAGGACTTCTAAGAATGAAATACAAAAAAGATAAAATCTGTAGAGCACGCTAAATGGGAAAATAAGTAAGAAGCTTGTTTCAAAGCAAGAAATCAATAACATCCTCTAGACCTTTTGAATTACTTTATATTGATTTATTGGCTCCTACTAGAGTAGCTAGTTTAGGTGGTTAGATGTATGCCTTTTTTATTATTGATGACTTTAGTATATTTACATGAGTTTTGTTTTTTATTATAAAAGATTGATGTTTTAGATCATTTGTGAGTTTTGCAAAGAAAATCTAAAATGGAAAAACCTTGTCTATTGCATCTATTAAGAGTTATCATGGTAAAGAATTTGAAAATGATATGTTTGAAAGTTTTTGTGATGATCACTGCATTGCGCATAATTTTTCTACTTTTAGGACACCACAACAAAATAGTGTTGCAAAAAGAAAGAATATGTCTTTATAAGAAATGGTTAGAACTATGATTAATGAGTATGATTTACCTAAATATTTTTAGGTCAAAATAGTTGCATGTGCATAACATATCATTAATAGAGTGAATATAAGACATAAAATGGATAAAACGCCCTATGAAATTTTAAATGATAAGAAACCTAAAATTAGTCATTTCAAGGTATTTAGTTGTAAATGTTATATTTTAAATACTAAACATAATTCGGGTAAGTTTGATTCCAAAACAAATGAAGGCATCTTCTTAGGTTATTCATTGTTTAGTAAAGCATATAGATTTTTTAACAAAAGAACTCATGTTATAAAAGAATCTATGCATATTGTATTTGATGAGACTAACCCTTTTGAAAGAAAGAGAATTTTTACAAATTTATCCAAAAGTTTAGAGAACCTATTACTTGAAGATAAAGGACAAACATCTCAAGAGCAAATTGTTGAACAATGTGAAAAAAAAGGATGGATGCAAAAATGCCAAGAGATTGGAGACAAAAGAAGGATCATTCATTCAATCAAATAATATGTGATATCTAATAAAGGGTAACAACTCGCTCTCATTTTAATATATCGTATTTGGCATTTATTTCAAAGATTAAACCTAGGACTATTGAAGAATCCTTAAATGAAGAAATTATATTTTGGTTATAAATGAAGAATTGAACCAATTTGAAAGAAACAAGGTTTGAAATTTAGTGCCTAGACATAAAAATCATCTGATAATAGGTACTAATTACGTATTCAAGAACAAATTAGATGAACAAGGAAATATTGTTAGAAATAAGGCAAGATTAGTGGCTAAGTAGTATAACCAAGAAGAAGGAACAAATTATGATAAAACTTTTTCCCCTATAATTATATTAGAAGCTATTAGACTTTTGTTTTCATTTGCATCTCATATGAATTTTAAATTATTTCAAATGGATGTTTAAAGGGCATTTTTAAATGGTTTTATATAAGAAAAAGTTTATGTTGAGCAACCCTTAAACTTTGAAAGACATGATGCACCTGAACACTTTTTTAAATTATCTAAAACTTTATATGGTTTGAAATAAGCACCTAGAACATGGTGTGATAGATTAAGTGCATTTTTCTTTAAAATGGTTTTGAAAAAGGAAAAGTTGATGCTACTTTGTTTATTAAGAAAGACAAAAGGATTTATTAATTATTTAAATTTATGTGAATGACATCATTTTCGGTACTACTAATGAGCTACTATGCTATGAGTAGGAAGTTCGAGATGAGCTTGATAGGATGTTGAACTTCTTTCTCGGACTCTAAATCAAGCAAATGAAAGGTAGAATCTTCATTAATCATGCAAAGTATATAAGAGAATGATTTACATGATTTGGCATATATCAACCAAAACTGTTGGGCACTTTGATGAGCACTTCTACAAAATTGAATAAAGATGAAGATGGTAAGGAAGTGGATGTAAAGCAATATCGAGGTATGATTAGTAGTTTATTGTATTTAACTGCTAGTAGACTTGTGGTAAGTCTCTCGCGGACTACCAAATAATAAAATTACCTAACTACACCTAACTAAGTACTTAGGGTGAGTCAAGGTTGATCCCACAAGGAGCTAGTAGTGTTTGGGAGCTATTTCTAATGTTGCGTAAAAAAAAGGAAAATAAAAACAAACCCCTAGAATTAAATGACATTAAACTAAACACTAAAGACAATTAACAAAACTAAAGAAAATTAATGAAAATAAAAAACATGAATAAAAAATAAGAAAAGCTAGGTGGAAGATAAATATGGAATTTTGAACTTATAATTAATCCTTAAAATAAATAATTTTGAAATTGATCTAAGATGCTAGCCTATAGGTTCGAACAAGCTCTCAAACCCTTAGTTCTTTCAAATTTAAATAGTTCATATAAGATAGAAAACATATCCATAACCACGAGGAAACTTAGAATAAGCTCTCTACATTTAACGACGTGATAGCATTAACAAACTAAGGAACTACTAACCTAAGCCATGATCACATAAGATCGGATCATGTAATTTAGAGAATTAGGATCCTAGATTAATTAAGGCCATGTTTTGTATGGCCTCATTCTTTGGTTTTGGTTTCTTATTTTTTAAAACACATAAATAAAAAAACAGCATAGAAATTGAAAAATACAACACACTAATACAGTACAAAAACTGAGAAAATAGTACAGAAACTGAAAACAACACATAAAAACCAATACAAAAACCACAACTAATAACAATACCAAACGACCTCTAAGTTTACCTACAAACCCACTTAACCTATTGCCATTTATGAAAATCGCCAAGGACAATTACGTATCACATGGTTCAATCCTAGCAATTGAACTAAGAATTACACCTAGGGTATCTAATCCTAAGATTAATCCCTAATTCATGACATTTATGTTGAATCCCAATTCAATCTTATCCTAAATCACAAAGCCCACTTAATTCCTAGTCAATTCTCATAATTATTCATCTAAAATTCCATTATTAACTTCTAACCCAAGACTAAACTAGCTAAACATTACTAAAATAATTAAAAAATAATTAAACAAACTAATAAAATAAATAAATAAATTCTGTAATAAATAAATAAAACACTATAAAATAACAAAACCAAAGCTAGAAAATTAAAAACAAAACTCAAATTAACAAGAACAAAACATTCCATTAACAAATAAAAATAGCAAAGGTTTGACACAAATATTTAAACAAAATACACCAAACAACTAATATTTAAAGATTAAAACAAGAAATGAAGAGAAAAATAACAAAAGAAATGGAAAATATAAGCAAAAGGATATAAATAAAAAATATCTAAATAAAGAAAAAAAAAAGGAAACTAAGAAAAGGAAGAAGGATGGATGACTCTTCTAAGGAAAACAAGGGGAAAAAAATGGAGCCTCCTACTTTCACACAAGCTACTATTTATATATGTGTGTCTTTAAGGTTTGGTGGTTTAATGGAGTGATATGTTTTTAGCTTGCTTTGCTTTCCTTTCCTTACTTAGTCAAAGTATCAACTCTCCAATCACGTTGCTTTCCTCATAACCTTGACCGAATCCTTTCCTAGAGTGTGAAGGTTGGCCTTTGACTCTTGGACTTGGTCTTTGTCTCTTGGATGGTTTACTCTCTTCATAGCTTTGTTTTTGTTTTGTCTTCATATAACTTAGTGAATGGGGCATGTGTCAAGCCAATAAGCTCCCATTTTATACCTCATTTTTACTCCTCTTCTTGCCAATTGTAGCTTTGATATTCTCTTTTTCTTTTATGCTTTAAAAAATGGGACACATGTCCATTTCTTATGCAAAGTTGTCCACTTCTCCACCATGCTTAAGACTTGATGCTGTCCACTCCATGCAATTTTCTTAAGTTTTTCACATTGCTTTTTGTTTAATCTTGTCAAGCTTTTATCACTTCTTAGAAAGCTACATGTTTTTGTATTTTATGTTTGGTAAGTAGGACACTTGTCCTCTTCTCCTTGGAAGCTTATTAAGCTTCCTTTATTTTAGCCATTAAAGCCACCCTCATCCTTCCTCACGTTACTTTTTATGCATTTCATGCATTTGCATTCAAAAGTCAATCACGTGTTCTTCTTTGGCATTTAATTGTTATCACCCCCCTCTTCATGCTTTGAACAATTGTAGTCGAATTTACTCCACTCTTTCTTGCTTAATTTTGGTCTTCA
>JAOXYD010014052.1:0-14992 GCA_028565735.1 Pinacopodium congolense
TAAACTTAAACCATTAGTGATTAAGCATGTTTTGTTATCATCAAAACCAAGATTGGAACCTCCCTTGGTTCAACAAAAACAAAGGTTACAAAGTGCTTCCTCTTTGCCATCAAAATTTTTAATTATAACCACTAAAGGGGAGAAGTTAAAAGAGAGGTTTAAAGGATAAGGATAAGAGTAATGATACTAGTAGAAGAAAGTCCAATAAATATATTAATGTCGAGTGTCATTACTATCATAAAAAAGGACATATCAAAAAAAAATTTCTAAAATTAATGAGAGATAAGGATAATGACTAGAAGTTAAGAGATAATAACAATGATAAGAAAGTAACTACTACAACTGAGAAAGATTTTCTTATTCTCTATGATGTTGATATTATTAACTTAGTAAATTATGAAACTAGTTGAGTGATTGATAGTGGTACTTTTATTCATATTATAATTTGAAAGGATTTCTTTACGTCATTTACTTTTAATGATTTTGAGATTATCGAGATAGTTAACAATGCTAATTCTAAAATTATTGATTTTGGTGATGCTCACTTTAAAACCAATTATAATACTAAATTTCTTTTGAAGAGTGTAAAATATGTTCCTGACATTAGACTTAATTTAATCTTAATTACCAAGTTTGATGAAGGATATTGTAACATCTTTTAAAGTAATCAATTAAAGCTGACTAAGAGTTCTCTTATTGTGGTTTGAGGTGAAAACTGTTTTACACTTTATATGATGCAAGCTAAGATTTTTAAAAGTTTAGTTAATACAGTAGAGAATGGTGACAAAATTCAGATATAACAAAAGAGACATAATCATATGAGTGAAAAAGTTATGTAAATATTAATCAAAAAGAAGAATTAACTAGGTTAAACAATGTGTATTTAAGGAGATGTATTCATTATTTAGCAAGAAAGCAACATAGGATTTTTTTAAGAGCTTTACAAATTTAAAGAAGTTGGAGGTATTACACTTAATAGATTCTTATGTGCGTGATTTATTTAAAGCTATGTTACATGGTAACTCCTATTATTTTGTTATATTTATTGATAATTACTTAAGAAAATGATGAGTTTATACTTTCAAGAATAATAATTAAGTTGTAGATATGTTTAAATAGTTTCAAGCTCTAGTTGAAAGAAAAACTGAGAAGAAGGTAAAGTGTCTTAAGTCTGATAATAATGGTGAGTTCACTGGATCAATCGAAAGATATTGCAAAGAGTAAGGTATTTGAAATAAGACGAATCTACCTTAATGTTGTAACCAAAAGGATAAATAAGACACTAATGGAGAGGATTAGATACTTACTTTCACAAGAAAAGTTATCATAGTCAGTTTTGATTGAAGCATTAAGTGTTTTAGTGCATGTCTTGAATCTTTCTCTATATGTTCCTTTGAATTTTGATGTTCTAGAACTGATATAGTTAGGAAAGACTGTCTCTTATGATCACTTATAGGTATTTGTGTATAAGGTGTTTGTGCATATTTCTAAAAATGAGAGGTCAAAACTTAATGTCAAGATATGATACTATGTATTTATTGCCCATGACTTAGATGTATTTGGTTATAGGTTTTATGATCCAATTAGAGGGAAAAAACTTGTGAGAAGTAAAGATATAGTTTTTATGAAGAATGAAACTATAATAGATATTGATAAGGTTAAGAAAACAAGTTATCATTCTAATGATGATTAATGATGGTACCCAAGAGCGCTGGAGATGAGAATCAAACTAAGCAACAAGAAGTTGTAGGTGCTTCTATAAAAATAGATTCTTATGATAATAATGAATTTCTAGCTCCTGAATTTCAAGTTCCTTATAGAAGTTCTAGAGATAAATAACCTTCCACTTAGTATCCTTATGAAAGTTATGAATCCATCTTGACAAGTAATGGTAAATTCGAAAGTTATGAAGAATTCATGAAAGAAAATCATAAGGAAAAGTGAGTTGAAGTCGTGTAAGATGAGATAGAATCCTTATATGAGAATCGTACTTTTGGATTAGTGAAGTTATTTAAAGGCAAGAGAACTTTGAGGAATAAATGGATGTATAGAGTCAAGCATAAAGAACATTCTTTATGATCATGATATAAAGTTAAATTAGTTATCAAAGGATTCGGTTAAAGTAAAGGTATCAATTTTGATTAGATCTTTTCTCTTGTTGCTAAAATATTTTCCATCCATATTATACTTAGTTTAGTAGCTGGCCTTAATTTATAATTTGAGCAAATGGATATGAAAACAACTTATTTAAAGGAAGAGATTTATATGAAGCAACTAGAGGGTTTTGAGATAAAAGAGGAAAAAGATCATGTTTACAAGTTAAAAAAAAGTTTATATGACTTGAAAAAAGTATTAGGATAATGATATAAGAAGTTTAAATTAGTTATGTGAGAACAAGACTATAAAAAGACTACTTCAAATTAATGTGTGTTTTATTTAAAAAATTTTAATGATAAATTTATCATTCTTTTGTTATACGTTGATGATATATTGATTGCTAGTAAGAATATTTTAAGGATTAATCATTTAAAGAAATAGCTAAGTAAATCTTTTATCATGAAATACTTAGGTTAACAAAGTAAATTCCTAATATAAGGGTTATTCGAGATAGGAAAACCAAAAAGTTATGGTTATCTTAAGAGATGTATATAAAGAAGGTACTTCAATGGCTTAACATAGACAATGCTATAGCAGTTAGTTTTCCTCTTGTTAATCACTTTAGATTGAGTATTAGAGATAAAGTCCTCCTACTGATAAGGAAAAAGCAAATATTCAGTGAATTCCTTATGTTTCAACAGTTTGCAGTTTAATATAAGTTATGGTGTGTATTAGACTAGATATTGCTTATGTCGTTAACATTTTTATGTTCCTTTCTAATCTTGACAAGAAACATTAAAATATTGTTAAATGGATATTTAGGTATTCATGTGAGAGTTCTAGATTATATTTGTGTTTTAGTATTGATAAGCCTATATTAGCTAATTATACAGATGTGAATACGATTGGTGATCTTGATTATAAGAAGTCTACTTTAAGATACTTAATATCATTTGTAGGAGTGATATCATGACAACTAAATTTACAAAAGGGTGTTATACTTTTTACCACAGAAGTAACTTTATTGTGATAATCGAAGTATTTAAAGAATAATGATGGATGAAGAAATTTATAAAAGAATTCAGTTTTAAACAAAAGGGTAATGTGTTATTTTACGAAAGCCAAAGAGTTTAGTTTTAAACAAAAGGGTTATGTGAAAAATCATTAGATAAAGGATGTATTCCAAGTAATTACAACTTGAGAAGATTTATATTGATGAGAATGATTTGAAATGAGTTAATAAAGTCTTTAATAGGGGAAAAGCTTGAGGCATGTTGTTAAGTTGTAGTCATGGTAGTCCCTCTTACATTGGCATAAGGGGGAGTTTATTTCTAGTCCTGCTACTATTAGGGATAAATATGTAAATTGTTATTATTAAAAAATTAAAAGGAGCAAACTCAGTTTTTTGAAGAGATTTTTTTAAAAAGTTGATGGTTCTTAAAGACTTTAAAGTCGGTATGTTATTTGCCTATATATAAAGCAATATTTGACATTAGAAGATATAAAACAAGAAATCAAATTTTAAAAAAAGTAAAAAGGAGAGAGAAGGATGCGAGAGACATGAGAGAGAAAAACTTAAGATGATTTGTTGTTCTACCAAAATCAAGTGTGTTCCTATCTTAAAAAGTTTTTAAATCCTGTCTTGCGTTTAGTATTTTTCTCTAATTTCTCTTATTAGTGGTTGACAAGAATTTATGATTAACTTGTAGTTATTGTCTTTAATTGTTTTTTAATTAAAATAATTCATAAATAATAAAGCCAAAATGTTGAAAACAACATTCAAAGGACCATAGGGCCCCAAGGACTACAAGCTTAGAAACCACAGAATAAGGCCTTTCTATGGGCTGGCTAACCTAGGAGCTACTTCCTCTCCAAACTAGTCTAAGGATGGAAGAGCCTACCAGAGACACCAGTTTATCTCGAGGGACAGGGAAAGCTTCGACCCATCCACGCTATAAAAGATGTTTTCACAAATCCAAGTCATAGCCCTTTAACATAAATTTAGGGAAGTTCGTCGCACTTACCTGAAGATCCAGTCGTTCCTCTCACACCAAATGCAGTATGGTTCATAGTGGAAGACTAGTCGGAGCACAATAGTGTCTTAACTAGTGGAAAGCTTGACGTCAGATGCCTAATCAATGAAGTTCAGCCAAGATGAGGCCAATTTTTTAGTAGAACAAATTACAAGTAAATTTCGCCATAACGGGTGATTGAAAGCATAATTAAAGAATAGGTGGTTGCTGGTTTCGGGATCTTGGGAGCACAATTGACACAGGGTCTCCAATGGGCGAAATCACGAGCATCTAGTAAGGGTGTTAAGGCATCCCAATATAACCAGCTTGGCGATGAAACTCGTCTTCAGTTATAAAGGTTCCCGATCTATAGAGATTCTAGCACAATTGATCTTCTCTGTTCACTTAAGGAAGGGTAGTTGGTAAGTTATCCTTCATAAGGCCCAAGCCTCTGGATTGTAACGTCAAGAGTTACCTTGAATGAGTATGCTAAACTTGGAATTGTGAGGGAAGAAATGAGCTCAATGGTGAGCTTCAAGAGTAGACAAAAGGGACCACAGGTTAACTAATTATCAAACCAAAGGTTAATATGATGTCTATTTACAAGTATGTGGGTCATGGAAGTGTGAATTGTAAGATGCAGTTTGAGAATCTAGATCATTGTCTATGAGGAGTCTGTTCAAGGATGTATCTACCAAATATCGGTGCTCAAAGGTGAAAGGAGTGTAACCATCTTGCCCAGAGGCTCTTTTGTTTAGTGATTAATCTATAAAGTCGCTTAGCTAGAGCAACCTTGCTTGCAAGGTAAGGGGACAGGATCCCAAGACTCCCCTACTTCTTAGGCTAGAAAAACTCACTCCATCGGACTTTGGCTATGACTCTAGTTGCAATCCCTACCAGCCAAAGGTATCTACTCATTACTCTATCAATTTCTTTTAGAACTTGCTTTAGAAGAGAAAAATGGAAATGCTAGAAATATGAATCCATTCAAACTATCTTATTTGGGAGTTGTATTGGGATTGACACTCCTAACAACTCTCAAGATTTCCTCACAAGAGATAGGCCTTACCAGCTGATTAGCTTGGTCTGGGCAAACCATCTTTAGATTGAACAACTTAACCTCTTGGATAAAAGAACAACGTTATCCTTAAGTGCCTAGAATATCATTAAAGTAGGACAGTGCAACATGTTTAATAAAAGCAGAATCATTAGTGCTAAGATCCCCAAGATTAGAGATAGATAAGATGTGATTCTTGATCCTCTTTGATAGAATAGTTTTGAAGAAAAAAGTAGAGCAACTGTCCCCTTCCTTAAGCCATCTTATTCTGGATTTTTGTTAAAGCATTGAGTGATAAGCCTAGAGAGTCCTTAGGTACTCGTCTATAGCCTTTAATTCCCTCCTTAATAGATGACTGTTTGTAGGATCTAGGCAACATCGCTATGATGTTATATGCTCTTTCCTACTAGCTATAAACTTCTGATTGAGAGCCTTAAGAACCTTAATTACCCTTATTTGGTATTGAAATACATGTTGTTGGAATCTAAAATTTCTAGTAGCCATATCCCTCTGGACAGCTTCCTAAAACCCATCTAAAAAAGATAAATGATTGAAGAATCTGAATGGAGTAGCCTTATAAGTCCAAGGGAAAAGGTCTTGAATCACTATAGGAGAATATGCTGACATTAGGCATTGCCCAAAATAAGCTCCACTGGCTGGAAAAGACTGCATCTAGTGCAAGTTGACAAGAGCTCTATCCAATTTCTTTATGAGAAATCTAGTGTTTTGTTGCTTATTACTCCATAAAAAGAATTGCCCCTTCTATCTTAGGTCTGTTAATTCTAGATGGGTAAGGCACTCCTAAAAGTCCTTACATGGTCTAACAATATTAATCTGAACTTCAACTTTATAGGAGTGAAGTATAGCATTAAAGTCTCTCAAAATAATATATGACTTCATCAAACTACTCCCAATGTCTTTAAGGCTAGACCAGAGGTCTTTAAGTTGAAAGGTCAGGAAGGCAGTATAGATAAAGGCGATATTTAACTTCTAATGGGTAGGCCTAAAGAGGATAGATAAATGGATGAGTTGATCTATGGCTCTATTAGAGAGGACATTAATCAAGTTCAGATTATAGCAACCACAATCCTTTCATTAAAATTATACTGATGGTTCGTTATGATTCTCCAATGCTTATTTATGAACTAGAGGTGCTGACAATTATCCTCCTTTATTTTAGTTTCCAAAAGTCCCAAAGTACTCAGCTTAATCACTATAGTGAAGTCCAAAAACACTAGTTGTTTTTAGGACTATTAAATTATCTTATATTCCAAGCCAAAAATGTCATTGGGGTAAACTAAGGCCCTTAACCCTTGTTCTTCTTACTGATTTTCTTTTATATGGACCTTAAGATTCTACCTTATTAGTAAATTAGGAGCTGTAGGAACTCTCATTTGATCTAGAGTGAAGAGAAGGAGAGTTAGATGCTACCAACACACTCTAATGAGAGCCAGTGATAAACCCACCCTATTGCTCAATTGATGGCTGCTGTTAGGCCTATTGAGAACTAGTCTTCTCTGTAGTAACTGGATAGTCTACATGAACAAATTTTGAACTATTTTGGGCCACCTAAGGGGAAGAGGATAACCCCCTTGTTGGTTAGTTGAGGCATGCACCTGAACTTGATCAATAGACTGCCCTGCTTTAGCATGACATTATAACTAGTCTACAACCGACTAGTCTTGGAATGCTAGAGTGGACCTAGTTTCTTCTACTACTTCTACAATAGTCCGAGCAACCTAGGTACCTTGAGGCCCCAAGACAAGACCCGCGAGGGTCTCCTCAGGTTCTGCAAGAGGTGACAGCTCTTAGGTAAGACTAGCTAGCTAGCTTCTAGTGCCTTTAACAAGGCCAGTAACGAGCTTCTCCACGGGTAGTTTTGAACACTAAATTTCAAGCCCTGGATCTTCAGGATGGATTGGACAGGTTGCTTTCTTCTCATTGTAGAGCTCATTGAGTTTCAATACATGAGAGGGGCTTCTAACTATAGGATATAGGAATGGATACCTCCACAAAGGACCCTTGGTACCCATTTGAAGCATCGGTATAGAATCTAAGTTGGGTTGATCTATTCCAGTATTAACACAAACAATTGCATGTCTACCCTTCGAATCCCTGTAGTATGTTCATCGAGACATAAAAGTGTACCTGTAAAGCTGGCAATGTGACTTAACCCAAGTATGGTCTAGTATTTTAATGGGACTTTATGAAAGTTGATCCATAGTTGAATATGCTTTGTCATGAGTTAGGCAAGGTGCAAGGCAAACCTCCATTTTTGCATGAAAAAACTTTGAGAAAGATAGTGTCATTGTCCCTCCTCTGTTACCTGTTAAATTGCACTACTATTCAAAAGCTTTAGGAAGAATAAGTCATTATCATCAAAAAAAAACTTGTACCATCCTAGTCTTAGGGTTGCGTTTGTCGGGAAAAGGTAGGATAGGCAGGCCATATATCCAAAAAGAACAATACCAAAACATGCTGCCATTTTACAACACCCCCTTCAAGGACTTCGCAGGGAGGGATAACCATCAGTTTACCATCAATAACCGAAGGGGGGATAAACTTTAGGGCACTATAGTTTTTAAGATCCCCAGTCACTTGTCTGTAAGTTTTCTTAATCAAGGGGGAGGCGGGTCTCCCTAACCACCAAAGGAAGGAGAGATAGCTGCTGACAAAGATCAAGTAAAAGGGGTCAAAGGCATGAATGTAACAAGATAAGATAAAGTCTAAGCTTCCAAATCCATGGAAGCCACAACTTCTTAATAATCTCAAGTTGAAGAGAAGAGAGCCAAATAGCCCTAGCTAGAGAGGATATGCAAGCAGTAGTAGAGAAAAGGTCAATCGAGAGAAGGGATACTAAGAGAAGAAGCAGAAGACTGAAGCCCAAACAGCTAGTAGCTTCGTTACCTATGGAAGGCACGGAGAAGGATCGATTGTCACTTACGTAAAGAGAATCACATGGTGGGAGTCTTGTGAATGACTAAACTCATATATTATTATCTCTAATTATTGATTAAGGAGGACTGGTGATTGTATCCTTTATTTTATTATAATAGAAAATTAACTGATTTGTACCTATAGTTTTTACTCCTTTAAATGGTTTTTTACTTAAAAGATTTGGTGTCTTGTATGATTGATTTCTTAAGATATTATTATACAATTTGTAATTGAATTATTTTGGAGTTTGCTCTACTCAATAGTTTTATGCAAAATCATATAGTATTAAATTTGATATTCTACTATGATAATTTGATTATCATGAGATTCTCCCAAATAACACACTCGAAGTTATGGATAATTCACTTCAAAACCATTTAATTTATTAAAGCTATAGGTCCAAATAAAATGATAATTTAATAAAATAAAAAACTTCCATTAATCTTATAATAAAGTAAATTTATTATATATTTAAGTTAGGATAGTATCAAATCTAAAAGATATAGCAACATGGAGTTAAAACTTCAAGTTTATTGTAAGCCAGACTTGAAATAAAACTCTTATTTATAATATTGATATTGACCATCATTTTGAATTATAGTTGCAAAGAAGCCAAGCAAGTTTATGACCCTGAAAGTACCTCAAAATTTCTTCAATATACACATAAGTACCATTTAAGGGCTTGCAAAGGGTATAAGAATACTTAGTTCAATGAAATGTGCTTTATTCTTACATCACTTAATAATCTTATTCACATATATAGTGAAGGTGTAAAAGAGAAAAACTAAAAATTAGGTGTATTACAGTAGTAAACAAGTTCAGAGATGTTTTTTTAAGGAAATATAAATATCATTAACTTCAGAAACATTGTAATTTAAAGGCTTTAAAAAGATTAACCATTAAAGTTATAGTCCTAAGATTATGCCATGCTCAAAACACAAATTAACTAGCTCTAAAGAAACAAGATTAACTTTGAAAAAAAAAAATAATTACCTAACATTTTGACTCCACATAAATAATCCTAAATATAATGTCTAGCACCCCTCCTTGATTTAGGAGCTGTAGAAACCACGTTTAATCCTTAGAAACTCAAACCTTATACTAGGTAATGGCTTGGTGAAAGCATATGTAACTTGATTGACTAATTTGTAATAAACAAGAATAATAACTCCATCTTTCTATACTTCTTTTAGGAAGAGTAACTTAATGTTAAAACACAGGATTATGAGAGATGACAATAGTAGCTTGGTTTTCAACAAGGATATTTTTACTTTCCTTTTACTCTAGGTTAAGATCAATAAAAATCTTCTCAACAACAAACTTGATTAACAGTAGCTGTTACAGTAACAAATTCTACTTTACCAGTGTATTAAGCTATAGTTTGTTATTTTTTAGGGCTCCACAAAATAACACTAGAACCAAGTGTGAAACAATAGCCTAAAGTTCTCAAATTATTAATAAAATCCCCCTAATCACTATCTAAGTAACCAACCAACTTGAACTTTTTGCTTCTTGTGAATTTAGTGCCAAAAATCATATGTGCCTTTGACATATGAAATCACTCTCTTTGTAACCTTAAAATGCAACTCACTTGCACAATGCAAAAATGTTGAGTTAAGGATGGTTCCACCTTATTTTAGTAATGAAAAAATAAATTATATTGTTAATATTTGTGTTTTTTAAAATGTTTGAAGGATAGGTTGGATAAAGCTCAAAGACAATTAAAAAGCTCAAAGACAATCAATCGAAGAATCTTAAAGGTTGGAAATGAAGAACCGTATGAATATTCAAGATTGAAGAAATAAGTTTAAATATATGTAGATGTAAATTTTACTTGGTTTTATTTTGGTATTTTATTAAGAGGCCTATAAATTGAACATTCATACATATATTCTTAGAACATATAGGTACATAATTAAGAAGTTTGTTTGTTTAATCTTTTTTCCTCTTGATACTTGAGATTGATGTTTGGAAAGTATATCAAATTAGGAAAAGAATTATGTTGAACTCATAATGCGTGTTTGGTGAACACCTCATTTGAGTTTTTGGTTTTAGGTCAGTCAACCAGATGACCTAGGTCAGTTAACCAAATGATAGACAAAGGTCTATCAGTCGACCAAACTATCATATTTGTCGACTGAATGATAGCGAATGTTGCGGATAAATAGGTGTCTTATAAAATTATACAACGGAAAAAATCTTTAAGTGTTGGAACGATTCTTTTTACCCATTAGATAACGGTAATAATACTGTTGTACAATGGATAAGTAAAAAGGGTTAAGTATAAATAGAGTGTTCTTTTATTGTGTAAATGTAGACTTTTTACACTGAAAAAGTAAGCATACACAAGAGTTTTTAAAAGGACTTATAAAAGGTTTATTGAAGTTTATTGATTGAAAGTCTTCTTGTCATTATTTTATCAAGTGTTCGTGTGATTTCTTTTTTAGTATTAATCTTTTACTCTTGAGTTTTGACTTTGTGTGAAGGCTCTTTACATATTTTTCTTTTGCATATCACTCTATTAAAAAGCCTCTTTTTATTCACAAAGTGAAATCAAGTTAAGGAAATTTTCGATGTATTATTGTCGTGAGAACTTGAGAGGTTATTCTTGAGCCTAGAAGAAAGAAGTGAGTGAAAGGTTCTCCTTTAGCCTTTTAATCACCGTATTCTTGTTGAAAGTACAATAAGAACAAAATCTCAACAGTGGTATTGGGGATTGAATTAGGAGCAAGTGGATAGTTTCAAACCGGAATAAATCACAGTGTACCTCTTTTTTTCTCTACTTTTTTTATTTTTTCGCACTTATATTATTACATTCTATCTGATTGGGTGAAATTTTTCTTAAACTTCTACATTCATTATTTAATAGATTTATATAAGAATTTCTAAACTCTAATTCACCCCCTTAGTGCTATTATAAACCCAACGATTGGTATCAGACCGAGGTCTCACATAGGCTTAATTCCAACGAATCAGTAAGTAAAGATCTTATGACACAAATAAATAATTTTGCCTCCTCTTCTAATTTAGAAGATCATAATATACATAGAGCACCTTATTTTGATAGAAGAAACTATTTGAATTGGAATGTTAGAATTAGGCACTTCTTGAGAAATGAAAGTATGGATCTAAGGTTGTGTGTCTCGAAAAAAATCACCTTACCTTCAAAGCTAATAGGAAATGAAATAGTACTCAAAGACGATAATGAACTAAATATTAAAGAAAAGAGGTTAGTGTCCTTAAATAATAGAGTTATGCATGTTTTATTTTGTGCATTAAGCATAAAAGAATTTAACAGAGTTTCTACGTGTGAATCTAGCTATGATATTTGATGCACTTTAGAAATTACAAATAAAGGAACAAATCAGGTAAAGAAAACAAAAATTAGCATGCTCACTCACCAATTGAACTACTTAAGATGACTCAAGATGAAAACATTTCTTCAATGTATACTTGCTTTAATAATACTGTTAGTGCTTTAAAGGTTCTAAGTAAGACCTACTCCTATGTTGAGCCTACTAGGAAAATCTTGAGATCTCTACAAAAAATGTGGGAACCTAAAGTGACAGTGATAAAGAAGCAAAGTATCTTAACATTTTATCACTTGAAGAACTGATTGGATCTCTACTCACCCATAAGATGGTGCTAAAAGATGTCAAGAAAAAATTATACCCAAAAAGAAGAACATCGCCTTCAAAGCAACAAAGAAAGATGAAAGTAAGAAAGAAAAATCATATTATGAAAGTGGTGAAGAAGAATCCATAGCATCATCATAAGAGGTATAAGGAAGCTCATCCAAAGAAAAGCTCCAATCCATAGAAAGGAAGGTAAGTATTCTAAACCAAATTATCAAATGTAACATGCTTTAAGTGTGGTCGAAAAGGACACTTGAGGTCGCACTATCCATACCTTCAAGAAAGCGAAAAGGAAGAAAAGAAAGAAAGGAAGGAAAATAAGAGTTATAAAAAGAAAAAATTAAAGGCGGCATGGAGTGAGTCAAGCGAATCAGAAAAAGAAGAGATAGCCAACATGTGTTTTGTAGCCCAGAATGAGGTCAATACTCCTAACTCTAATGATGAAGTTGAGGTTGAGTACACTTATGAAGAACAGCTGGATTTTATGAGAGACTTGGTTAAGAAAAAAATGGGCTTACATGATAAAAACTTGGAACATATAAAATTAATAGATTAATACAAAATAGAAAATGATAACCTTAAGAAGGACTTAGATTTAATGACTAAAGATAATGATGAACTATTAAACGAAAATATAGCCTTAAAGAAGGAAGTCGAATCTCTTAAAGAATCTCTATTGAGTTTTACAAAAGGTAAAGAAAAATATAAAAAATGCTAAGTGTTCAAAAGATGGCTAATGACAAATATGATCGAGATTTAATGAAGCATCATCTAATAAGACCATTTTTATAAAAAAAATAAGAACTTGGAAGATGACCCTAAATTTATTCAAAATGTATCATCTTCAACTAGAACTCATTCTAAAAATCATTCTTAACTAAGATTCAACAATACTAGAATCTTTATTAAACTAAGGCAAAAATCTTCTCAAATGTTCTATTATAAACTAAAGAAGGCATATAGATCATTCTCTCCCCTATTTTATTCCTATTGTGAAAGATATGGCTATGTAAAATACTTTTGTTATGATCGCTTAAGGAAAGTAAATTTAATATCAAATTGTCAAGAAAGGTACGCTAACACTCATGGACCCAAGATGATATGGGTACCAAAAGTTTATTAAAATTTATTTTCTAGGTACTATAAAGAACAAAAAAGGATGACCGTCATTGTTGAACCAAGAGAAAATAATGAAGATATGGCGTTAAGTGGTTTAAAGATAACCAAAATTTGTGAAACGTGTGATAGACTTGCTATAAATTAGTGTGAGTGTTTTTGAAAATTTTCTGTTTGACCTTTTTACGTCTGTGATCCTTCGGTAGGCTGAATGTCTGTTCAGTCAATCGAGTGTTGGTCGGTCGAATGAATTCCCTTATTCGGTCAATTGACTGATGGTTAGTCAACCAAACGCATTCTTTGGTTAATGGACTATCATTCGACTGATCTAAATGATTTAGTCGTCTAATCTTAAAAACATTGGGATATACATAACCCCTTTTCTTTTTTTCCCACTCTCCTCTCTCTCTTATCTCTCATTTTCCGCCATTGCTAATAGCGCCCTAAGCTTCTACGTCACTTCTCCGCCTCTTTTAAGCCTCCAAAATGCCAGTTTCTAACTCCTAAGGTCTTGAGCTATCTTCCTCTTCTCCTTTTTGGCCTTGAAGAGCTCTCCTTACTGCTATATCTCCTCTTTGTCGACCTTCTTGGGTGTTCTCCTTCTCCAGAAAACCTCAGGCAATAGCAAGCCTCTCTTTATGCACCTGATAAGACCTTAGACAAAAGCCCTCTCTTATTTAGCTTTAAATGCACCTAGTTTGCATCAATTTAGGGTTCTTTAGACTGCTAGGGCTAGGATTTTGTACAGAATTGATAAACTAGCTCAATTCTCTTATATTTTCTTGCAATTAAAAGTGTAATCAAGGTTGTAGAACATTCAATTGCAGGTGTATGCACACAATTTTGTTTTTCCCTAATTTTCAAATTTCTTTGATTAAGGTTTACTCAAATGTTTGTTTACTTTTATGATCCTTCTAAAATTGATTCTTTTAAACTTCAATTAGATGTTATTTAAAGTCTTTGTGCAATCAATTGCATTTGATTTAACTTAATTTTGACTTCCCCAAATTTAGGGTTTAATTAAATTTCTGGTTAATTTACTAAATTTTCAGTAAAATTAAAATGTTTAAAACTCAATTACATACTTAGTTAAGGCACTTAATCAATGTTTTTTTAATTATTGCTATAAGATTAGAATGCATAAATTCGTCATTTGAATTTATTTTTAAGACTTAGTATCTTCAATTGTCTTCAACTTTAGAAAAATTTTCAAATAAGTTGATTATTGCAAAATTCAAGCTTGTTTAACTGTCTATCACTCATAAGCATACCATGCTCATATAGATTTTTGTTTAGGTTTGACCCTTTTCTTTAGTCATCCTTGATTGGTTGTATTTACAGGTTGTGTAATTGGCTCTAACAGTTGGAACTATTCATACACTTTATCTATTCATATAGTCTCTTTAGGTGTTTGCTATCCCTTCCAAACTTTCTTTCTACCTAAAATTTCGGTCTCTTTAATTAAACCCCAAATTTACAATTTAAAGTTTAATTAAATTTATGGATGATTTACTAAATTTTTAGTAAAATTAAAATGTTTAAAACTCAATTAAATACTTATTTAAGGCACTTAATCAATTTTTTTAATTATTGCTTTGAGATTAGAATGCATAAATTCTTCATTTGAATTTATTTTTAAGACTTATTATCTTCGATTGTCTTCAACTCTAGAAAAATTTTCAAATAAGTTGATTATTACAAATTCATTTTTTTTTAACTATCTATCACTCATAAGCATACTGTGCTCATATAGAATTTTGTTTAGGTTTGACCCTTTCAAAACCCTTTAGTCATCCTTGATCAATTGTATTTACAGGTTATGTGATTGACTCTAATAGTTGAAATTATTCATGCACTTTATCTATTCATAGAGTCTCTTTAGGTGTTTGCTATCCCTTCCAAACTTTCTTTCAACCTAGCTTTTCCCATTATGATTAGGACTTAAGGTGGTAGTACTTCCAAGGGTACGAAATCTCCATCTAGTGGTTACCTGGATATTAGCTCTGATGAAAACCAAGACTATACCTCTAGAAAACTCTCTAAAAACTACTTTATCTCACCCACCCACCTAGACACCTTAAAAGAAAATGGCCTTATTAAGCTGCTTATTGATTAAGGGTGAGAGTCTATCCTTACCC
>JAOXYD010014063.1:0-14992 GCA_028565735.1 Pinacopodium congolense
TCAAGCTAATGGCCTTAAATTAGCATTTTTTTATTTGTTTGTTTTTGTATTTAATGTTGTTTTTCTTTGATTGGATCGTATTTAGTTTGCTACTTATGTACAATTTATGATGATGTATATATGGAATTTATTTTAATGAAATATAAGTTTTTATGTTTATGTTCCTTTTGATAATATTGCATGATGCATACTATAATTGCTCTAGCGTGCCACCCTTATAGGGTATTTACTCAGATATTCATCAAAATATAGGGTAGGTTTCCTATGAGAGTGGGATGCTACACCCAGCCACCCCCTCAATCATTTGGACCACAAAAGGTAAGGGTAAATGGTCTTTTTTAGTGGCCAAATTGAACTTCCTATAGTCAATGCATACCCTCCAACTTGTGATGGTCCTAGTGGAAATCTTTTCACCTTTTCATTTTCTAGCATCATCACGCTTCCCTTCTTTGGCACACTTTGCACTGGACTCACCCACTCACTATCCAAAATTAGGAATATAATACCCACATCTAAGAGTTTCACGACTTCCTTCTTCACAACTTCCTACATGTTCATATTTAATCTTCTTTGTCTTTCCCTAACCGTCCTACATCCTTCCTTAAGATTGATCTTATGCATCACCATACTAGGGCTAATCCCCTTGATGTAAAAAATTTGACACCCTATAACTATCATCATCTTCCTAATGATCTCTACCACTTTTTCCTCTTACTCAAAATTCAATTGGTTAGATATTATGATTGGTAAAGTGTGATCCTTACCTAGATAGGTATACCTAAGGTGAGAAGGTAAAGGTTTCAATTCTAGTATGGGTGGCTTTATAATGGAGGGTTTCTATAGGAGCATCCGTTCTCTCTAGCTTTTCTTACTCAACCTCCTCACACAAATTTTCATGCTCCATACTATCATCCCTATGCACTTCAATCACTTCCTCAACTTCCTTCACATACTCATCCACAACATCAATCTTCATACAAGCATTACCATCCACCAGATTCTTCAAAGATTTGGTCATATTAAACTTAACCTTATCATCACCAATTATTAAAACTAGTTTTCCTTCATACACATCAACTAATTCCCTACTAGTATTTATAAAGGGTCTAGCTAAAATCAATGGACAATTCCTATTTTCTTCAAAATCCAACACAACAAAATCAATAGGAATTATAAATTTATCCACTTTTACCAACACATCTTCTATGACTCTATATGGCCTCTTGATGGATTGATTTGCAAGTTGAATGAGCATGGATGTTGGCTTGATGCTCCTAATTCCAATTTCAAGAAAATAAAGAAAGGCATAAAGTTAATACTTGCACCTAAATCACATAAGCATTTTGAAAATTCAAAATCACCAACAAAACATACAATAGTAAGACTCCATAGATCTTGTAGAATAGAATGCATTGTGCTCGAGATGATCAAATTACAATTCTTCGTTAAGGTTACCATTTAGTTATCCTCTAAAGTGCATTTATGCATCAATATTCCTTGAGAAACTTTGCATACTTAGGCATACAATCCAATGCCTCCACCAATGACAAGTTAATTTGAAGCTTCTTCAAGTTCTCCAAGAATTTGGAGAATTAAGTATCAACCTGATCTTGTCTCACCCTCCGTGGATATCAAATTTTGGGCTTGTAGGATGGTGGTGGCATATATGGCTTCTCTTCTTCTATCTCCTTGCCTTTCTCATTTGCTTGGTTATCCTTTTACACACTTGACTCCTTCAATTGCTTTCCACTTATAAGTGTAATCGCCTTGAGTTTTTCCTTAAGATTGGCCTCAGTGTTGCTTGGTAAACTTCTTTCATTCCTAGAAGACAAAGCATTAACAAGTTTACCTACTTGTACTTCCAAGTTATGGATGAAGCGTGGTTCTTTGCAATCTGATCAAACTTTGCCTCCATCCTCTTCTAACTCTCTACTTGCGTTCTTTGACCTTTCTCTTGTCTTGAGAATTTAGAACCCAATAGGTCTATTAACTTGTCCATTTTTCTCTCTAAAGACCTAAGTCAGTCTTGTTGAAATCTGGGAGGTCCTTGTGCTCTCGCTTAGCCACTTGTATTGTTAGTATTCCAAGAAAAATTTGGGTGGCTTTTCCATCTAGGATTGTAAGTGTTAGATTATGGATTGTTACCTTTTGTCATTAGCATAAGTAATGGACTTGCTCTGTACTACTAGCTCCTAAAAAGAAGCATTCAAATATAGCATGGTTATCCTACCCACATAAGTCATACTAAAACTGCATGGCTCCTTGCATGCTACTCATTTACTTGGTGAGGGCTGAAATCTGTGCCTATGAAACTGTCACCGAGTCAAGTGGAATCATACCTTTTTACTCCTTAGAACCTTATTTACTCCTCTCATTAGACCACATGCAACTGTTGCTCAACAAGTCTTTCAAGAGGTCATGAGCTGCATTTATAATTTTCCGCATCAAAGACCCTCTTGTAGTTGCATCTATGGTTCCTTTTATGCTCTAATTAACTCTATTGTAGAATGTTTATAGAAGAAACTCCCTTTGAAGATTGTGGTGAGGATAGCTTCTTTGTAATTCCTTAAATCTCTCCCAAGATTCATACAACAACTCCCCATCACTATGTTGAAAATTAGTGATCTCTTTAATGATTCTTATTGCCTTGGTCAAGGAAGTACTTAGCAAGGAATGCTTAGACTAGCTACTCCCACGTAGTGATCTGGCCTGAACTAATTAAGTTATGTCATGCATTTTACCAACCCCTCAAGGTCAAAGGAAACAATCTCAACCTCATGGTATCATCAAAAATCCCATTAAACCTAAAGATGTCACAGATCTCTAAGAAGTTAGCAAGATGGGTGTTGGGATCTTCATTTGGCAACCCATAAAACTAAACACTTCTCTGAAATATGTTGAGGAGTGTTAGTTTTATCACAAAGTTGTTTACTTGAACCGTAGGTCGTCCAACTCCTTAAGGGCTGAAACCTAGCCTCATAAAGTCCATCAAAGTCCTTTCAGCATTGCCCTGTTCTGCTTCTTCTACCATATTCCTTGGTATACTTTCTTGACATCTAGCTCTTCTTAGCTAATTTTCATGCTTTATAATGTTTGAAAACTCTTTGTCACTAAGCTCGCTCTACCTTCTTATACTCCTTATGTTCATGCACCTCTAACTACACAAGGAAAAGTATCAAACACTCTTAAATCAAAGTCACCCAAACTAAACAAGATGGTAAACTGATAATAACTGGCAACGACACCAAAAACTTGTTCATTACAAAAACAAAACTTGTTTTACGCTAAAATACTGCAAGTGTACGAGTCATTACTTGTAGTAAAAAGTAGATATCATCCCATAGAGATTGAATCTAGTCACTAATTATGGTTGGCCACATATAAAATTATCTCAAATTAATTTATCTTTCACTGCATAATTGAACAATTAAATTGAGACCCACTTTCGACAAGCGTACTGGTCGAATCAAGTAATAAAGTAGAGTATATTTAAGACTTCGAATATCGATCTCACGAGAAAGTTTATATGATGTAAGTACTAGGTCAATCGAATTATAATTATTTAGAGAACACTTAGCTTTATGATAAATAACTAAAAGATCATCTTAAAAACCTAGAAAAATTCCAAAATTATTCAGTTAAGGCTTTGTGGTAGATTATTTAATTAATGGATCAGTGATGCTTAATCAATGATCTTCTCTAACTCAAGGCAAAGCTATGGTTAAGACACTGACTTATCTCTATTGGTCCTATCCTGCGGTTTGGTTATGCCTCAGACTTAGGTAATAGGGTTAATAAGTTATCCTAATATAAGACTACTACCCTCATGATTAAACAATCTTTGGTTAGTTTATTGATTTAAACCATATTGTTTATTGACTTTTCTAATAACCTAGGTAGAGACTGTTGGATCCTAAATTATTTGATGACAATATCCTAGGTGATCAGTTCAGGATAAGCATTAAGCATTCAATAAAAAAATATTAATTCACTATTTATACATTAATCATAAATTAACACAATTAATCATCCATAGACACATTCAACATAATAACTTAACTAAGATTAAACATTAAGCACAACAATTAATCAAAGCATATAATAAATATAATTTAAACAATAATAATTTGATTAATTAACATAATAGCTACATAAAAATGAAATTAAGAGTTAGAAGTCACCAAATCACATTGCCATATGATGATTGAACTCAGAATTGCATTTAAGATTAGAGTGATCATAAAGTTCTAATTTTGGCCTGATTAATTAAGATTATAGTGAAAGATATTCTAGGATCCAAGAAATCTATTTTGTCTTGTTCTTCATATTTTTGATCTTTTTTTGTAGATTTGAGTTGATATTTAAGGATTGTTAGAGCTCAAATAAGTGATTCAAGCTTGTAATGTGTTGGTAGCCTTCTAGGGGTGCATTCTAACCCTTTTTTTTTTACATTCAATCCACTTATTGTTATCATTTATTCACGAACATGTTGAATATGATAAAAATGACTCATTTCTTGCTTCCAATGAGTATTTGGCTCAATGTTTAGTTAGGGAATGGCTATGAAATGATCTGAATATATGTTGAATATGATTTATTACATGATTGAAGGTTGTTTTTTGCTTAAATGATGAGATTAATGCTTATTTTAATCTAAACAATTAGAATAAAGCTAAGAAATAACTTAGGATTAAAGAAATCTACCTATTTTATTGAAAACTTCATTAAGCAACCTAATTTAAATAATTAAATGGCCACATCTTGGTTTATCTTGAGGGTTATAATCTAAAACTTGGAAATTTTTAGGTTAATCTTCCTAAACTTTAAGCCTAATGTTTAATATTGATAAATGACCAAACTTTAACTTAAGTAATTATAGAAAAAACATTATCTTAACCTTAACATTGTTTTGATTTAGTGAAGTGACCTTAGGAAAATCCCTTCAATCCATAATTAATTCATTTAGATCATTAAAAACCAATTTCCAAACTAATTCATCCATTAGATAATCCTTTTATTCAAACTAAGTTATTCTGCATAGCTTGTTGTTTTAATTGCTCTTGGTAAATTTAGTTGATAATTTCATTTGATTTAGATTCTCTAGATAATTATGACATAATTTGGCTTTGTACTTGCAATTTGGAATTCCTTATGGTATGATAACTTGGATCATAAATATTTTCTTATATTACTTGTGATTAGTATACTTTCCATCAGTGTTGGTTTGAAATTGTTAAAGAAAGAAAAGTGTTCTTCATTTGTTTAATTTTAAATTAAATTTAATCATTTGAGATTAATAGAAAACCAACGCAATAGTCTAATGTTGATCGAGGTAATATCTTCTTTTTTTTTGTCGTTCTTAAGTAAACAACATGGTGAGTATGCCATTTCAAATTTAAATTTTAATATAATATTTGGTGATACTGTGGAATAGTACGACAGGAGTATTAAGTAGTCATTTATTCTTATCCATTTTGGTCTTGGAATGTACTATTGCTTCTGTGTCTATCAAAAGGTATATTATAAACTCTTTATTCAAGATATACATTAACCAAATTCATTGTTTCTTAGTTCAAAGTTTGTATTGGCCTCTTATACTAGTGACATTAATTGTTATTATTGTTTCATCATTGCAAATGGAGGTGAAAAAAAATCCTTTAGATAAAAAGAGGAACATTATCAAAAGTGGAGGTTTTTAAAATTGTAGGCAAATACAATAGACATTTAACTAAGGACCTAGAGTTGAGGATGATTCATTAAAGGCTTACAAAGTAGAATTTGTGCTTCCTGCATAATTAAATTTGTCATAACATGCTTATATGCCTTAATGTTTATGTTTTGATCACTTATTTGGAGGGATGATTATTTTATATTGGCTGTATGAAATTGTAGTTTATGGTGCCCATTCTACTGAATAAGCATTAATGGTGCATTTGTATAAATTTAGAGGGAAAGAAGATTGTGTTATTTGGCTCAAAGAAACAACGTTGGAAAAAAAAAGAAATTTTCATGAGAGGTGGTGAGTATGTTTGGAATACCATAGTATGAAGTTGCAATTATACTGTTCCTTGTCCCATAAATTTTGTCATATTATCATATGCCCATGTTGTGTGCAGAATGTTAATGACCATGGGTTAGACTTCTACTGCCAAAGCTCCAAAGAATAAGTAACTCATATCATACGCCAACGACTTCCCTATACAGGAGAACAAATACATAGAGCTTGGACTCTTGCAATGTCAAATAAAAGTTATCATTATTACACACCTTCTTGATAACTCTTTGTTTTATGTGATTTTATGGCAATGATTACTACAATATTTATATGTGTTCTACTCTTGATTTCTAGTATGGAAAGTAAATTCAAATTCAAGAATTATGATATGTTTCTTTTCATTCATTGCAAGTTGTTCCACAGTTTACAATGCATTTCTAATGTCTTACATTCCTTTGTATAGAGTGCACATCCAACTATCATATGCTCATACTTATGCAAGCTTGTGCTGGGAAGTAAGTTCAATACATTAAAGTGCCTCATTGAGGACATACAGTCATCCAAAAGAATAGGACGAGAAGGTAGACAAAGGTGACATGGCATAGGTGGATGCAGTTGGTATATGATAGATTAGTATTGACTGTTATGGCATATTATATGCATAAGTCTTTTATATTCTATAGTTAATTCTCATATTGTCATGAGTAATTAAGAAGATTTTTATAAATAAAATCAAAAAAGGTTTCCGAAAATTGTTCAACTAAGGGAGGTTCCAATCATGTATTTTGATGAAGACAAAACATTATTATTACCAATGTTTGACTTTTAATGCATTAGAAAAATATGAAAATAAAAAAGTGCAAAGACATTTTTAGAGTCCAAGGTATAAGAGCTTTTATAAAGAAAATGGAATTGGAAGAAAGAATTGAAGTATTAAAGTGAAGATCAACTTATGAAGATCAAGTTTGTATAGGTTTAGGAAAGTTTCTTTGAATGTAAGTTTCCTAAACTTAATCTTAATGAATACTTCAAAGGGCTCTCGCATTTACTTGTCATATTTGCATAAAAATTTTCATATAAGATTTGAATTGTGGATTTAATAATTAATTGAATTTAAATATGGTATTGACATGTTAGGAATTGATTCAAAATAATCAAGGTTCAATTTTTTATCAATTGAATTTTTTTGTTAATTAAAAAAACCTTGATATATGTTTTAGAACTTGTTTAAAGTCTTGATTAATGTTATGATAATGTTTAGAAGGGTTTGGATTTGATTTGAATCATGTTTTTCATTTTCTAGAGCTGATGCAAGGAACTTCAATGTCACCATAAATCAAAAGCTGTTTAACCCTATTTTCTAGAGAGCTTAACAGTAGTTAAACATAAACCTAAACTGTGCCATTGAGTTACCTAAGTACTACCGTTTAGGTCCCTGTCTCTAATGACTGGTTTTGAGACTCAGGTTTCAAAAGTATTTTTAATGCCTAAACAATTAGTTTTTGTTTCTAACATCTTTAACTAACTCTTAACACTATATATAAGTGTTCTAAGCTTTTCATAACTTTCTTTATGCTATTCTATGAAAGATTAAAGCCTCAAAAGTGTTCTTACTCAAATTTTGAGAGATTTATTACTATTCTTCATTCAATTTCATTCTTCTCCTTTTAAATGCATTTAAAGTACCATAAAATTGTTGTTTTCAGTTTGTTTTAGATATAGATGATTTTCATTGAACTTGGTTTTGAATTTTTAAGAATCTAATTTGTTTATTTCAAACTCATAAAGTCATATATACAAAAATTGTCTTTGTTTTTTATTATCTACCGTATTCTTTGATTTTCAGTAATTAAATCTATTTTTGTTTCTTTAAAAAAATCATAAACATTTTTATTAAGGTCTTGAGAATGCACTAGAGTTTTGACTTCAATTTTTAAGCACTCAAAACGTTGTTTGAAGCTCTAAGAATGTATATTCCTCATATTTGTCCAGTTTTGGTTTTTGGTTTCGTAGTCATGCTACTTCAAGTTTCACTGTCTAAATCTAATTTTTATGATTCCAAATTGAATAAATCGATTTTATTTGTGTTTTCCTATCTTTTAAGAAGTTTTTGAACCTATTTTCCTTGTTTTATAAGGATAGAATCATCTATTTATAGGACTAAAACTGTAACAAATTACATTTGATAACTTATGCATGTCTTCAAGTTGATATTAATATAATTTTTTTGTTTCAAGCTTTAAATTCTTTTTTATTATTGAAATATATATTTAATAGATTGATTAAGGTTCCAGTAGGTTTTTTTAGTTTATTTATATCATTAGATTGGTTAAAATCATTTAAATCTAGGCTGGAACATAAATACTATATAATTTGACAACTTATGTTCATATTGTTTAAATTTGATTATTTAATGTTATAATCATATTTTTGTTGCTTTAATTTGTTTTTCTATGATTTATCAAGTTGTTAAGACACTTACCATATTGTTTAATTTTCTCTAGAAATTTCAGAATTTATTTTATTGCATGATCTTTATTGAAACACCATTTAAGGTGTGCTTTGTTACTTAATTTGGGGAACTAACCTTGTTAATTGTTTTAATGATTTTCAGGTTGCTATTGTTCATTTAAAATAGAGTTGATAGCTTATTTTTGACCTGCATTAAACAATATTTGAGTTTCATTGATATTTGAATGTGAATTGGATTGATTTATGTCATGTAATATTAGGGAATGCATAAGGCATAAGCATTGCATTAGTTGCATTTAAACCCCTTTGAGTATTGATTTTGATTACTTTTTCAAAGTTATATAAGCTTGAATTAAGGCTTTGGTATCCTATTTTTAGGGTTTGTTTTGTGAGAAAAAATTGTATAGTTTGGTTAAGTTTTAAAGGGTTGCTCGCTCTTTACCCACTTAAGTAAGATTGTATTGGGTTTCGCCTAACCTTTGTGAAATAAGATTGCATTAAGTTCCTCTTGAACCTTGTAAACAAGATTAGTGGGTTTCTCTTAACCCTTGTCAACAAGAATTTTGGGCTACTCTTCACTCTAGAACTAAGATTATAAAGTGTTACGCTTTATCCTCTTTATGAAAAGTAAGATTGTAAGGGCCACTTTTTACCTTTCTAAAATAAGATTAGTTTTAGTAAAATTTCCAACGAGTAGTTAAAGAGAGGACATAGTTTATCTTTATGATAAGCAAATCTATATAAATCTTAGCATCTAGCTCTTCCCTATCCTCTTTATTTTTATGTAATTATATTTGCTTATTATTGATTGAATTTGGCATAAACATATCATTCCAATATAGATTGAATTTTGGTTTAGTAATTCATATAGTTAAAATTGGCATAGGTTGTTTAGTTTACTTAATTTAGAAATTTTTTTTAAAATACCCAATTTTCTCCCTCCTTTCTTAGGTGTCACAGTGCTTAAAGGAATTGTTGAACCATGGGAGATTCCAATTTATTTTGATGATGTAAAAACAATTTTACTATTAATGTTATGTTTAAGTGTGTTTAAAGATAGGTGTATGGACGAATTATGTGTATATTCATTTAGAGAGTCTTAGAGCTTAATTGAAGTCTATAAAGGTCATATATAAAGACCTAAGTTATCTAAGAAACAAATTAATTTTAATATAGGTTTATTCATGTAATGTTTATTATAATTTTTACTTATTATTTTTTTTTTTGGTTACTTAAGAGGCTCACTCATGCATATTTACATTTAAGACTTAGAAAATACATGTAGGTGCATAATTAAGAGGGCTTATGTGATTGATGTGCGTGTATGTGGTAAATCCTCTTAACGTGTGAATAAGAATGCATGAATAAGGTTAGGAATTTTGGTACACTTAGATATTTAGTTGTGTTAAGGTTGTATTATTATCTTAATTGGGTTTAAGTTTAAACTAGTTAAGTATAGTTTGATTTGGGTCAAGACAAGTTGAAATGTTCCAGGACTGTGATGGTCGACCGACCAAATGAGTAAAAGCGCTTGACCTAAGGTTAGTTGACCAAGCCTAATATATCAATTGACTTATTATGACGAAAATAGAGCGTAAGATCAGGAATATACATATTTTTAAATAGTAAAATGGTTAATATTTATGACGTTGAGAATCTATTAAGCAATAGCTAATTGATCATGTTTTAGGTATAAATAGGTGTTTTTAGCATGTATTAATCATCCAATTATCATTCTAAGTATTCCTACAATTATCTTTGAGTATTCTAAGTGTGTTTGTATGATTTTTGTGAGGATTTTTATGTTTATTAATATAAGTGTTATGTGAGCCTCTTTTCTACACCAAAGTAAACAAGTGAAACATTTTTCTAAAAGTTGTTTTTGATAGATTGTGAGGTTATTCTTTAGCCTAAAGAAAAAGAAAAGAGAGAAGGTTACCTTTGAGCCATAAAAGGAGCTTGTAATACTAACATTGTATTCTTTGTTCCTTTAGTACAAACATCTCAACAAGTTGGGTTAGGAACTAAATGTAGGAGTAAGTGGATCACTATAAAATAATGTAAATTGATTATGTATTTCTTCCCTACTCTTTTAATTTTATGAATTTACTTTACATTGCTTATTGAAATTGAAAGTATTGCTTTTGCATTTCATAAATTCTAATAAATTTAAATTATAATTCTTTAAAAAATTTTAATCACCTAATTCACCTACCTCTTCGATGCCATATAGGCCTAATAGTAATGATCAGTATGACTATAGGTTACAACTTCCAAATGTGGCTAGGTCATAGCTATTATTATGTCACACTTAAATAAAACCCCTTATTGGTAAGTCTGCCTCGTCGCCTAGCATGATAAGATCCCTTAACTCTATACTCCTTTCATCTAACAAAATTTTACCATTAGTTACCTCCCTTCCTACTTTGTGTCACAAATGCTTAGTCTAACACACCTTTAAAATACTCATACTTTAAGTTAGTGTCAATTGTATAGTCCACAACTTTGTAAAATACAGATTTTAACCTCTTCATCTGATTAGCATCAACATTTGTTTCACTACCTACCCTGATTTTGGTATGACGTGTTGAAACACCATTATGCCATCTTCTCAAAAGAAGGTGTTGGGGAAACTTCTCATTTTGGCATGAATTTACATTCCAAAAATATGACATAAAACTATATCCTTAAATTCAAACAAGCTATAAGAGCAAAATTCATGTTGTGGTGATTGATTAACATTTATAGTGAATGTCATGACTACAGAACCTTCTTAACCCATCTCTAGAACATTGTACACCTTTAAATTACCTACAAAGCACTACATGTTAAGTTGTAGTATATGACACAAATTAGTTCATTTTTTATTTATCGTAATATTTTTGTAGTATATGTGTTTTGAAAAGGCTTCTTTAGACTAAAGCGTGTCATTAGTGACAAACAACTATAAGGAGATAAGTAATTAGACTTAGCCTCACATTTAATTTTCTTTTTTTATCACTTTTTATACTATTTGAAAAATTAAGTTAAGGAGCTATGTCCAATCACATACCTGTCAAAATAAGCATGCATTCCTTCACTCATTAACATTACGGACATTTTAGCTCAAAATATATCTCTAACATACGTCAGTACCTATTTTGAATGGTTGTTGAAAAGAGATTGAACCTAAGCATTATTTTGTAAATTGAATCATTTCACCATTTCATGTAATTTTTCATAAAATTCATCCTTATTTTTTACATAATATATTGCATATAGAAAACTTCCCTTCTGATTATTGTACGAATTGTGTGAGCTAAATTTTTTCAAGAATTTTCTAACGATGTGTCATAAATACAACTTCTGTCTTGCATTTTGGAATATTACATCAATAGCATTCTCTATGCTTTGACACTCATCTATTACAGTTCCCTTGAGTTCTTTCCCATACATACAATTTAACCAAGTTTAGAAAAGTCATACAAAGGTTTCCATCTTTTCATCGTTAAGGAATGCACATCAAAGTAAAATAGACTAAGGACGATAGTTTACACCATCAAATGCTACAAATGGCATGTTGTACACCACCAAATGGTACAACGTCACTAAACTCCTTGTAAGCAATAAGATTGCGAGCATCAACCTAATAAACATTCTTCAATGTCCTTTCATCTTGACAAATATTTTGTAAATAACTTCGGCATCCCCTCCCATCAATCTGTTTCACTTGACTATGTCTAAATAGTTTACATAATCCTTTCCCAAGCATGAAAGATTTTCATAATCTCCAAAGCCACTAACAATTGTTTAAAGGTTTGTGTATGGTCTTATTCCATACATGTCATTAAACATTAGCCTTCTTCTCAAATAAAAATCAATTGTATGATGTTTTTGTATGAATGTGGCATTCTTTGGGTTTAATACCTAATTGTGAATGTCATCAAATTTAACTATGGTCTAATAGCCTTCAACCAGTCGACAGTTTAAATGAGCTTCACAATTAATTATATAGGTTGAACTTAACTACAATCGATTCATTGCATGCTAACTTATGAAAATGACCCCTATTGCATATGAATTTTTAGGGACACATTTATGGTATTTCAATATGTGTTTCAATGTGATTCATCCCTATGTTTATTTTTAAATGTTTAATTTATGTTCTCTTTGAGTTTACACGCAAATTTAGCCTTAGGACACAAATATAAGTTGAAAGGGACAAGTTTGGAGAAAAATTAGAGTAAAAGGAGCAAAAGGAATGCCTAGCTAAACCATTGACGATTGTTAAGGCAGTTGATCAATGGTACCATTGGTCAAATAGCTAACCATTGTTAATGGACAAATTACAAGTCCTTAAATGGTGCTTGATGTAGGGCATTGATGAAGGTAAGTTAACTACTATTGATTGTTCCAAAAATGAAAAAAAATAAGGGCAAACTTTACATTTCAATCTCTAAACATCTCAAAACCTAAAGGAGGCATATAAATAGATGGATTAAAGCCTTATTCAATAGTTTTGTCTCCCATTTGGCCAACCCTTTGGTTTCTTTATGTTTTCCTTAAGTTTTAAAGTTGTTTTCATTGTATTTTTATCTTGTTTCATGTTCAATTCTTAGATTAAGTAGCTTAGGTGCAAAGCTATGGTTTTATTTATATTTTCTCTATTATTTTATTATTTTCATGCTATTTTTATTATGTATTTCCTTTTGGTTCTGATGAATAATTGTTAAACCTTTACTTTATGTTAATATAATGTTTTATCTTTTATTTTCTAGCCTTGTTCTCTTTGATTTCCTTATATTTTTTTATAATTCATCTTCTATTTCCTTTAATTTCTGATTATATTACTGTTAATTTTAGTATGATAGCTTAGTTTTTCCGTAGGTTAGAAGATATTTAAAGGGTTATGACCTATAGTTGTGAGATTAGAATTAGGTCTTTAATAGGTTTTGTGTTTTATACTAGGATTGAATGGGGACTCTAATTTAATGCTATGAATCAGGGATTATTAATAGGATTGTCCATCTTATTTTTATTTCTAATTCAATTTTTTGGTGATATTTTTATCCATAATTGTCATTAGCAATTACCATAAGTAGCAATAGGTTAATTGATTTTATAAGTGAGACTTAATCATCTTAGCCTAAATTTTCAATTTTTAAGGTTATATGATCTAAGCTTATGAGATTATGGCTTGAGTTAATTATTCCCTTTTTACTACTATCATGCCACTAAATCTAGAGAGCTTGTTTTAGGGTTTTTCCAAAGCTTGTTGGATTTAGCTAAAAATGGAGGAACTTAGGATGCAAGAGCTTATTTGTGTCTATAGGATAACATCTTAGACATAACATAATTTACATATTTTCGATGTCAGTTATAATTCATGACTTTAGAAAATATATTCTTCTTAAATTTTCATCATTAATACTTGTTTCTTGTTTGATTCGTTTTAATTTCAATAGTTGTCTTTTCATTTATTTAAATTCCATCGCATCAGGGGTTTTGCTTTTATCTATTTTTCTTTTATGCAACATTAGGAATAGCTAACAAACAGTACCAGTTCTTTGCGCAATCAATCTTGGCTTGCCTTACTACATAGTTAGTTAGGTATTTATTATTTGGCAACTCACAGCAAGCTAGTACCACCATGAATCTCCAAGACATGTACACTCTATATAAGTCTTTCTTGTTGCGCTATAATGCAACTATAAATACATTCAAATTGGTGTACTTTTGGTAGACTTCAAGCACATCTTCCTAACCAGTAAACTTTATACTTATATCAATCAAAGGTATGATTCTTTTCCAATGTCAACATTTATCAGACATACTAAATCGATCACATTCATCAAATTCCTATAATTATTGATATCTATAGTGATATAACTAACAAAAGAAATGCACATTATTGAAATTAATAAGCTTTTATATGTCATCTTTAGGATCATGTACGATCTAATATATGCAAATGGTATAAAAAAATAGCAGATAATAGACTATACCTCTAATGTGTTCCTTCTGACATGGGAAGCAAGATGTAGGATGAATTGCAATTTTAGACATGAAGTTTATGTTTAGATTCCCTTACTAGTTTGTATAGACTAGTTGGACATTATTTTATCCCTAGAAAAGCAAGTACATTATAGAAATAAAAAAATTGTATACAACAACTAAAACTATAGTAATGTAGGCCATTGTGTTTATCAACTTCATACAACATGTTATAACAAAAATTACTAACACAAAAGAGGATGGGATATGATACCTATTGGCACTGAAGTTAGATCAATGGAGAGGTTCTTTGGCATGACTATAGTTTGCACTCCTTCACAATTCTAAATAGGGTTATGGTGAGCTCGTCGTAAGCTACCAAATAATAAAATACCTAACTAACCTAACTAAGTAGCTAGGGCAAGTCAAGGTCGATCCCACAGAGAGCTAGAGTGTATTGCTATTTCTAATGTCACCAAAAAGAAAACAAAACCCTTGGAAATAAAGACATCAGAACTAAATACTATGACAAAACAAAGACAAACAAATAAG